>CAOJBK010638031.1:0-15525 GCA_948294925.1 Codiaeum variegatum | reverse complement strand
TCATGAGATGAGTAAGTCAAATAGTGACATTATATGATAGACACATGGGTTTTATCCACTTATTAATGCATGATAATCTAGATTGTAATTATGCATATAATCCTTAAACTTGAGGTGGCATGTTAAACAGCATATTGGTGGCTATGTTTTATTACTGCTTACATATTGATGTTATCTAAGTATTGGTATATGGCATGTGGTGGCCATAATCAGTGGTATGTTGAGATAAGTGGTCTCGAAGAAAGGATTCAGTAACTTAGGTAAGGAATGAATCCTATGACTTATCGTTGTTCTCAATTCACAAATCCTTGGCTAAGGTAGTAAAGATTTATTAGAAAGAGTTTCAAATAAGAATCAATTTATCAAGAATTAGAGTCGGATAGAAGTCATATGATCTAACATATAGGGTTTGGCTATTCCTTGACCCTAGCTAAGATCGAGAAGCTATAATGAAGGGATTCGAGTGCACAGTAATTATAATCAAGAGGTTCATGCAATGTCAAGGATACGATCGCCAACATTCATTTCTAATTAGGTAGTCGTGATATGTTATGCTAGACGTCACTCACAACTTATGGGACTAATTATGGATTGTGGATTACATACTTGATGGAAAGAAAAGAGTTTTCTTTATCCCATTGCTAATTAGAACATGAACCCAGTAAGTCATACACCATAAAGCATTTCCCATAGCTTGGCATTTAATCATATTAATAATTGATTAAAGAGCTTAATTAATTATTAATAATGATTAAAATAGACTTGTAATTAAATTTACAAAGATTCTAGCGTCTTTAAGTCTAATTAATAAAGTGATTAATTCAATGATGTCATAATTTGTATGAGATATAAATAGGTATGACTTAATTGATTTGGACTAAGATAAAAAATATTTTATTTACATGCGATGTAATTAATTATTGGCTAAAGTGATTCCTACTAATTACTTGTGCTAATGAAGTTGATTAATTGACTAAATGCCTAGTCAATTAAGTTAATTAGATACTAGCACAAGCAACCTATCTTCTCATTAACTTTTCCTTAATTTAACGAAGATTAGTTAAAAGAAGCATGGGTATAAATTGTGGACTTGTCATCTTTTTTCCTAAGAGAAGATAGCTTTAGCACTATTCATCATCTTTAACCTTAAGAATTTCTCTTAAGAGTTAGAGAGGGAAACTTAAGTTGTAGAGAGAGCAAGTTCCAAAGATGCCACACCTTTTAAAGAGAGGGAGTTTATTTTTGAAGAAGAGTTCTTCAACTATTAACTCTTCTTCTAAATACTTGAGAAGGAGTGTGTGGGTTACTTAAAGTCAAAATCAATCCCCAAGAGTCTCAAGTTTTCAACAAAGGAGTAAGAACCAAACATTTGGGCAACCAAGAGAAGGTTCAAGCTTCTTGAAGGATACAAAGAGACACAAGCCTTCGGGAAAGCTTCGATGTGAGTCGAGCTAGAGGCTTCGCACTTAATGAGCTAAACAAAGGAGGGAATTGAGGTATTTCATACACCTAATCCCTTCTTTGTTGCTATTGTATTTTGTATAATAAATTGGTTAAGTATCCTTAAACTTGAATATTGGGTCCAAAACCTAGGTTCAGATATTCATTAAAGAGTTTAATGAATAACTAAACCAATCATGCTAAAAGATTTTTGGCATGGTAACTTGTTTTATAAAAGTTTTGAAAACCAAAAAATCAAGTCACATCGGATTTTTTGATTTCTTGCTTCCACTGCGTGGCCTGTATTTTATCTTTCAATAGTCTCACCTAGTTTCATATCCAACATCTCATACTCTTTCATTACAAAGTTCACTTTTGCTTCTTTTACCAATTTCATTCCTTCATATGTATTTTCAAGTTTATCCCATATAGCCTTAGCAGTCTTACAGCCTGAGACTAGGTTGAATTTTGAAGGCGTCAAGGCATAGTGTCGAATATTCATTGCCTTAGCTTTCTGTGCTACCATAGCCCAATCTGCATCTGTATATTCATCTTCATTTTTTGGCACTTCTACACCTTCTCTTTCCATCGTGGGAACTTTAGGACCTCTTAGAATGATTGTCCTAGTTGTGATATCAATAGCCTAAAGGAAGTAGATCATTCTATTCTTTTAATATGAGTAATGTGTCCCATTAAACAATGGAGGTTTGTTCACATATTGACCTTCAGGCAGCAGTTGATGATTCTGAGCCTCACCAGCCATATTGGATTTTTTTTCTCTGCAGGATATTAGTCCTAACCCTTATTAGAGAACTTTTATGATACTAATTAATAGTTCAGTCAGACTTCTAAGAGGGGGGTGAATTAGATGACTCCAAAATTTTCTTTCCTTTGCTTTTTCAACTCAACTCTTTTCTTTTAGTGATGAGATGTATGAAAAAATGATTTCACTCTATTAACTACGAAATGATCACTTTAGATGTTGTTCAGTAAGATTAGATTCAACTTCGTCTAATCAATAATTGAAACTGACTGCACTGATATTTAACAATACTTAGAAGCACTTTGAAGACACCATCAGCAGTCTACCAGATAAGCTATTAGTAGCATACGCAGCTAATCAATTCAACTTAATGCTTTTAAAATGTAAATAGAACATTTAATGCACAAAAATAATTAGATGCAGAGATTATTGCAAAACACACTTTTAGATGATAGAGAATATAGGAGAAATAGCAAGAATAAAGCATAAGAGGAACACTAATTTTATCCTTGTTCGGTACTATGACCTACACCCGGTCCTTAAGCATCACACCTTAAGATTTCCATTAAGCACCTCTATTCAATAGGCTAGAGAAAACCCTTTTACAAAAATTAGATGTTAACCCAGATAAGGATCCATTCCTCATCTAAAACCTCAAACCTTCATTAGGTGTCTGAATAAGCTCTCACCTATATTAGGGATAGATGACTCTCACAGTCTATTATCAGGGGTAGCTATAACTCCCCAAGACTCAACCTTTAGGCACACATGCCACTAAAGGGAGATACACTTATAGATTTGAAGATTTACAAAAACAAAGTGAAAATTACACACTTCTATATGGATCAATTTTAAATGCTCAAGGAATTTGTATGAGAAAAAGAATTTTTGTTTGATCTCAAATTACAGATGATGTAAAGAAGTGGTTAAACAAATTTGAAATTAGTTAATGCATGAAAAATTCTTTTCAATGATGATTGAGAAGTAAATGCTCAAGAGATAGAGAATTTAGAAGAATAAATGTATCTTTTGAATTTTTAGATTTTAAATAACTTCTCAAAGCATCTAATGCATGAACCAACCTTCATTAATGAAAAGTGTTAGGTATTTATAGAAGTAGAAGGTGAAGGTGAGTTTTAGGGGGGAAATTTTGAATTTTAAAGAGAGAAAAGGCTTTAAAATATTTTTATCTCTCAACAGCTCTTTTCCTTAAAATACTAGATCTGTCTGCAATTGATTTGACCAATCAGACAAACAGATGAGTGAAAGGACAAAATATGTCAGGAGAGCAGAGTTCAAATGGGAGGAAACATTAAATGGTCCTGACATATTATCATTTGAACTAATACATAGAAAAATTTTTTGAAAGTTAATTTTATGCTATCAAATGCATACTGACATATTCATTTTGCTTCTAAAAGATGACTTTTGTCCTAAGGGAATTTTTATGATATGCACAAGATCATGTGTAAAATATTAAGCATAAAAAAAGGTGATCCATTTGACTATAAGACTAAATAAATATTCCTAAAATCTAAGCTACATAAAACTGAATAAGTCATCACTTTTGGACCTTCTTCAATTAGCATTAGATGCACTGACTTCTGGATAGTATCAAGCAGCTTAGCATCTAATGAACATCTACAATAATAAAAACATACAACGTATCTAGAGTAGTTTTGTTATCATCGAAATAAGACTGCTAAACCAGTCAGTCTAACACCAGTGGCATCAGCAATAAGGTTGCGAGTGCTGTTATCTCCGGAGTTGGACATATTGACCTTTGGGACATAAAAGTAGGGTATCATCTCTATTTGAAAAGGAAAAGTCATTAGTAAGCATCCAAGTTATGAAAAAAAAAGGTAGGTGTTTAGTTTTTTTAAGGATAGTCTAGAACAATTCACTTTGTCCAATTTCAATTTTTTGGATGTCATGATGTATGCATGCATGTATGCATGAGTAAGAAAGGTTTCATGATGATATTTAATATCATAGTTGTTAGGGCATATGGGACCTAGAGTCAACTTTAATCATTACATAAGGGCTAGGCAGTTTAAAGGTTCCTTAGTGGCTAGAGGTGCAATATACCTAACCATGGGTGAACCAAGGAGGTTCACGTAGGTCCAACGGTATGTACGACCTCGTTATCCCAACCGAGAGGATCAGAGGGTACGCATTAGAGATGAATGATTTCACTATCGGTAAAGTAGTCCCAATGAGAGAAGCTCACTCGATATTACTCTCTATCTAGGTTTTCCTAATGTAAAGGAACATGTGAAGTGATCCATGAAAACCTACTTTCACATAGTCTTAAGCCAAAACCTATTTTTATCATAAAATAATCCACTTAAGTTTTGTATTAGTTTCCAAACATCCCTACTGGAGTCACCAATTGTCAGGCCCTGTCTAATAGCTCACGGGATTTTCCTACGCCGCTACGAGTTTATGGCTCGAGGAAATCAACCATGAGAGTTCTGATTATACATGACATCATAGTTGTGATAAGGTCCCATATTTGTACACCCCCACATATGTCCTTTGGTGTGCACGTGTAATGTGTTTTGGAGTCGCCACATAATCTTTAAGAAAATAGTTTTTTTCTTTGGTGATTAAGAAACCATTTTTATAAAGTCCAATTTTAATAAAACCCGAATGTTTACCCAATTTTAGAAAAGGCTGGCCATCGAACCAAAGGTGGATTCGGAGATTCGTGATCTTATAAAAACATTTAGAAAAATATTTTTTACATTTTTAAACAATAGTTGGCTTAAGAAAATGTGATTTTAGTTAGAATTGAGTTTTTGTGTATGCATGGCATATTACGTGATGTATGAATAGATAATCATGGAAAATATGATGCATGAACATGCTATTATATACATAACTTCCATAAAGCGGTAAAAGCGAAAAGATAAGCAAGGGTCCTTCCTCTTACCCAGCTTAGGTTCTAGGGAAGGCACACATCCATAAAAAAAGTAAAAATTAATTACATGACAAATAATCTGGGGATACTCTCTCTTGTCTTCAGATCTGAGAGAGGCATACATTCCCAAATACAAGCACTGATACAATGGTAATAACATGAAATAATTTAAAAGGTACAATAGGTCGAACAAGAAACAATAATATAAAAAATAATAAAATAAATATAAATAAAAGGAAAAGGAACAAAAGTTTAAAGAAAATGATTTTGGAATTGAAGCCATTAAAAGACTTATCGGCGCATCGTGTTGAATTGGAATCAAACCCCATGCCATTCTCCCTTCTCAAAGGGTGGGATTTTTCTAAGAAACAGTGAGTGATAGTTTGGTTGGTTCAAAAGCTAATATATTTTAATTAATAAAATAGTTAACTAAGTAGGTCATTAATTAATTTGAGATTTGATTAATAAAAAGTGATTGTTTAATAAAAATGATCGCCTAAGTTTATTTTAGGACTCAAGTCTGATTCATTTTAAGAAAATGAAGTTTTAATGAAAAATCCCTTAATTCAGATTAAAGGGATTAATTCAGAATCTAAAGGACAAAAATATTGTACCGTATTTACCTTTGGTTTTTGAGATTTAGAGATCGGCTTCTTGAAAGGCTTGATTAACCTGCAGAGTGTCTTCGTTGTGTTTAAAGAGGGCTAGAGAGTACCGATCTAAACTGGATTGATAAGAACTAAACAGTCGTACAAATCAAAAAATAGTGTTTTGGTGTTTTTGGAGTGGTTTGGTACGAATTGTAGTGTTTTGGAAGTAATTTTTTAGGTCTGAAAAGTAGACTAGCAGCCTGAAAAAGCATCTAAAAAGTGTCTTAAGTGGAACCTAAAAACTATTCTGGAGGTTCGAATTTATATAAGAATGAGTCAGAAAATCCAGGGGAATCAAGCACGTGTGTGTTTGGACCAACATGTGCGTTTGGCTCCAATTGTGCACATGTTGAGCTCGATTTTCTAGGTCCGGTCTAGTTTGATTCAATTCAATTTTTTAAAGTTTTCTAGGTCAATTTGAGGTCTGATTTGAGCGTGGTTTGAACTATTGAGCTCGTATTAATGGGTCGGATTCAGTGGTTCAAAAATTAGGGTTTTTCCTTGAGAATATATTCTGATATGCAAAATTTTCCTTGTAAACTTTGAAATCTAAAATTTTCATCTTGGGGGTTGCCCCAGATGCAACAAGTGGCATCGTCCCTTGACCTTATTCTATTCCAAAATCTTTAAGTTTGGTTGAGAGTCATGAGGTTACCGACATTTTTGGAGGTGCAAAATTAAGGGTTCATAATAGGACATCAGCTTCTTTGGTGCCAATACCTCTGGAAACATTACATGCCTCCATTTAAATCGATGATGTAGTGGACATTATTCAGTAACAAACTTCCAATGGATGATGCTCTTCGTTGCCGAGGTATGATCATTGTCTCTCATTGTAAACTTTATGGTTCACATTATGAGACCTCTCAATTTTTTTTTTTTTAGATTGAAAGTACTCTAGAAGGATTTGGAAAGTTGTAGGTGACTTATTTGATGTGTCAATTTTTTATTCCATTATAAAAAACCTGGTTGACATCTTGTTGCATGCCATGTCTTATGCTTTTAGCTCATAAATAAAAGCTCTGTTGTTGGCTGCAATTATTTCAACATTTTGGACTATTTGGTATATGAGAAATCATATAGCCTTCGAAGATAATTTTATTTCAGTGTTTACTTCCATAAGATGTATTGTTAAAGCTATTTTTGAATGTGAATTATTTTGCATTGGTCATATGTATAGTACTCAACAAGAGCTTCTTATTCTTAAAAGGTTGGTATTTTAGGTTCAATAACAAAAGCTCCAAAAATTCTTATTGTTAGGTGATGCCCCCCTCCTCCCTCTTAAATTAAAATTAATATTGATGGTGTGGCTTTAGGTGCTTCTGGAGTTAGTGGTGCATGAGGTATTTTCAGGAATTATAGAGGATTTGTGAAGGTAGTTTCTTTGTTCCTTTACCTGTTGGTTGTGCCTTCAAAGCATAGTTATGTGCTATTATTTATGCTATTGATAAAGCATTTTTTTTTGTTAGCATAAGGTATGGATTGAAAGTGACTCCATTTATGTTGTGAATCTATTACGTGCCAAAAGACTGGAGGTACCTTGGAAATATCTTCCTGATTGGTCTACTTGTATTTATCAACTTTCTCATATGGAATTTACAGTGTCTCATACCTATAGAGAAGGCAAAATGATAGCTGATAGATTGTCCAGAGAGTCTCACACTAGTAGTGTGAAGCAATGGTGGTTTACCGTCCCTGATTTTTGTGTTTCTTTGGCATCTCATTATGGGAAAGGATGAGAGTATTTTCGTTTTGTTTAAATTTTTTTGTTATTTTTCCCCTAATGGGATGGATATATTTTATTTCTTGATTTTTTATTTTAATGTTATCTTTTATTGAGATTCTCGAACATGAAGAGGTCGCTAAGGGGATGTTAACCCAGTTGGAATGCCTGAGTGCGGTTGTTGATTCTTGAATCTCTAGCTTTTATTTAAAATACTTTTTATCATGTACTCAGGGAATGGGAATTCCTATAAGAAAACATTCTTTGTATACAACACTTGTAGGAATACATCCTCAGCAATAAGCTTCACTAAATAATAAGTTTTAATATTTATGTTCTTCATGTTATTTATTCATTACAAGTATTGCAACTATATAATTCTTCTCAATTTTAGTTACTGAAATACTATAATTTTGAAAAGCTAATTATTAAGTTAAAGTGGGTACATTCTTATAGCTTTATTTTTTCTAATGTTAATTTATTCTTAATCAAATGCTTTACACACCAAAGTTGTTGTAATTAGTGGAATTTCATGCTAATTAACAGATAGATGGAATTGTGTTAGCTCTATATAAAATAGGTTCTTGGCCTAAATCAACCTTTTTCAATG
This sequence comes from Codiaeum variegatum, assembly GCA_948294925.1. Classification (NCBI taxonomy): domain Eukaryota; kingdom Viridiplantae; phylum Streptophyta; class Magnoliopsida; order Malpighiales; family Euphorbiaceae; genus Codiaeum; species Codiaeum variegatum. The sequence goes on along the minus strand of CAOJBK010638031.1, from coordinate 7,416 downwards.
GTTTAATTTTAAATGGGTTCATAACTTTACAATTCAAGGTATTGGCACTCTCAATAGTCAAGATTTTAATTGGTGCATTCCCTCTAATAATCTCTACTCTACTCAGGTTTGTCATTAAATTTTTTTATATATTTATTCTTTAAAAATTAACATTTAGAAATTAAATTATTTTAAATCTTCATTTAATTATGATATATTTCTGCAAAAGAAATCCAAACATAATATTCTTGATATGAAACCAACAGTAAAATATTTTTTCCATTTTTTTTGTACAGTGAAATTGAATAATATATTAATTAATTAATTTACTTAATTTTAATCATTTTTATATTTTTAACTTGCAAGTAATGATTAGACAATCTTAATAGGTGAAATTTTTTAATGTTTCATACTTTTTTATATTGGTGTAATATGCAACGATTTCTTGAAGTTAAAAGTTGTGGCTTAGGTATTAAATCATGAAATGCAAGGATATTTAGTGGGAAATGGAGTCACTAATGAGGTATTTATTAGCAATGCTCTATTTGTTACTTAATTTTGGAATGATACACAATAATATCATACTATATTACTGTTGTGATTTTGTAATTGTGTATTTTTGCATCATTTATCATTTGTCTATACTTGTGTTAGTGTCAAGTAGCTTAGTGGTATTGCAGTTTTAAATTAAATAAAGGGGAATAATTTAAGAAGCTTGTACACATCACTCTTATGAACTTTCCATTGGTTGATAAAATCTGGCTAAATGGATTCATTCGAAAATTATACTAGGATATTAACCAATAAGTGTACTAAGATATGAGATCAGTGGAAGATGTGCAAATTACAATTAATAAATTACTTCTATTTTGTTTCTGCTAATTTGTGTTTTGGTCCAATATTTTTTTTTAGTTGTTTAATTAAATTATTATGCATTTGGCATCACTATAAATACCTCTCATACTCATCAGCTCTCCACTTCATGCCCAACTCTATTTATTTTTCAATCTACTTGTTACAAATGGCCAGTGTTGAGGTAACTCGACAGTCGATATTGCATTTTTCTTTTATTAATTTATTCTTTGCCAATTAAATCTCTTGTGCAACCTACTAATTTAGTAATCTCTTGTGTTTCATCTTCTTTTAAGCTATATACTAATTAAATGATTAGATTTTATCCTCATACATATGGATCCATCCTTTTTTAGTTCACTTTATTATCAACATCAACTCATAAAACTTAATAATAACCCCCTTGATTTGTCTTTTGGAATACTTAATTCATAATCATTAGTTATATATAATATTATTTCAAACATTAATTTGATGATTCATTTTTTTTAAATGGCTCTGACTGTAACTTATTTATGAATGTTACAGGTTGAATCATCTACAACAACCTTGCTAGAAAATGAGGCACCTAGAGTGACAAAGACAACCCCAGAGCTTCCACTGGCTGTCTCTGAACCACCAAAGGAAGTAGTCAATAATGTAGAGGAACCAACCGTTGCTGCTGCTGCCACAAAACAAGAAAACACTGTTGGAATAAACAATTAAGAAGCTGCAAACTGAAGCTTCAAACTGCAACTGCTGCACTGCAGTCTTCAGCTGCAACTTCAACTGCTACTGCAAAAAATGAAGATGTAGATGTTGCACTATGTCCAGTTAATTCTATTATAATGCAACTAATGTAGAAGTTGCTGAAAGCAAGTGTAGTCCACACAGAGCTGCAGCAAGTGAAGACAGAGCTGCTGCAAGTGCAGACCATCCAGCTATAACTACCATTCAGTTGTAACAAACTTCCCTATAGTTGTAACTTAACTTACTAGCTTCCCTTGTAATCTTCATAGGTACAGCTGTCTATAACAGCTTAGAATTAGTTAGATTGCTTCCATTAGAAGGTTTGCAACTTGTATATATACTATGTAATTTTTCCAAAATTGATCAATAAAAAAAAGGGCTCTATTCCTCCTTCATTCTTCCAGTTTTTACTTCATTTTTTTCAAGTTTAACAAATAATACTACTGTTACTGATACAAAGGTTGAGACAAACAAAGAAGAAGAAGAAGAAAAAGAAGCAAAAGAACAAAAGAAGGTTAGAAACCATCTTTCCATGGTTTGTCTCAATCAAATACTGCAAAGCTTCATCAATTAAATAGGCATTGTAAATGCTTTTTCCCTTGTGTAAGAATGCTACAATAAGGAGTTAAGGAAGGATGATGGTCTAAAAAATCCAATTCTTGGTAAGAACTTCCCTTTGATTCCTTGTGTTGTTTGATGCACAGGTCAATATATTCTCTACCTATGAGTTACTGATTATGTTAATTTTTTTTAGACAAATTCCTATAAAATATGCCTTGTATTTTTTACTTAATCACTGATTTTGAATTTGATCTAATACTTTGGTTATGTTATTCATGAAAATTTACAGGTGGTAAGAAAGAGGCTCTAGAAGGTCTCCTGGAAGTATGATCTCTGAAAAATTGTGTTTTCTCTGCCTGTAACGACGTCTTCTAAATTAGAGTCGATAGATGTTTCGTTGTTATCAAGCACTTTTAGCACAACTTTAAGCGCTCAAAGCTGTTATATGACAAAGAAGACAAAGAAGCTAGCTGCCAACTTGTCATACATGAGGCACAAAGATGAAGCAATTTTGAAATGTCTGTCTCGCAGGTGTTTCTCTGAAGTGAGAATACACCAAGTGCTTGGTGATAGTCCTGACACAAGCAAAGCTCAGAATATGAGACCCTCTCTCTCTCTGTGTTGTTACTGTAATTGAGATTTGGCACTTCTAACTCAATACACCAGATGAGTCTCTTTAGGAACTCTCTTTTTGTTGAAATAAAACCTTAAATTGGCAGGTTTTACTTGCTTTTAGCAGCTAATATGATTTTCCTTTGGAATAAGGGTGTTGATATGAAAGTTTCTACCCCTGTTTCCGCTCTCAAGTCATGAGATGAATGTTGAGAGACTTCAGCTATCCTTTTGTAAGTCGCTGGTTTTCTTTCTTTGTTTGACACCAAAGTTTCCATTTATAATTGTATTTCTACTCATTGCTTTGCTTGCAATACCAGAAAGTGTAGCAATTTAACTAATCTTTTAGCAGCAAAAATGGGAAAGTTTATTAGAATTATGTTTTTGTGGCAACTTGAAACTCAATATATTTTCATTTTTGTAAGAAATTCAGAGTTCATATAATGAATGGACTAAGTAGCAATCAACCCTTCATTGCAAATCCAGAGATGATGATCTTAGAGATCAAAATTTATATATGAGAGATGACTATACAGATGACTTTCATTTCAATTTTGGGTTGGCCAAATTTGGAAAATCATTATATGATGTGGGAGCTTTAAATTAAAATGTAATGATATTTACATTAAGTTGTGAATTCTATGTGACTTTTCTTATTGTAGTGATTGTTTTCACATATTTGGTTTAATAAAAAACTTATTTTTTTTTTATAATTTTGCTGATAGTAAATTTGCATATTCATCAATTGTTGTTTTTTTTATTTTACTTGAATTGCTTGAAATTTAATGGTTCTGAAGGTGCTTTTGTGAGTTTTCTATGCTTTTGATGCATCAGTAAAAGTAAGAAAAAAACACCTCAAGGTTTTACCGCACTTTTGATGGATCGGTTTAAGCAGTAAAAGCGCCGCAATAGTCCCTATTTTTCTTGTAGTGAGTGTGACTCTTTAAAAAAATTTAAGAAATGAGCATCACTTAAGAAGATGTTAGAAACAATAAATTTTAAATTCGCTTTCTAAAATAGGAAAAGAGCCTTATTTAATAGGCCGTTGAACTTTCTCTGAACCATCAAATCAAATTCTATTTTAAGTTGTTAAATACGTATTTATTATATAACAATATGTATGTCTAGATCTAACTAGTTCACCGAACTTGAATCTAAGAAACAATGTACCAATTTTCCTAGTCACCATGGATTTTAGTTTGTGTAGGAAGAATACAAAATTAGTTTTTTTTAAATAGATAATAGCTTTTTTTTTTTCCAAAAAAATTTTATCTTCGTTAAAATTTTATATTGGGTACTTCAACTTTCATTGGACGACTTCTAGCGTCATACTAAAATAATAACTAGATTTAAAATTTCAAATTTATGTAGAGATGTTTTCAATAAATTGTTCTAAAATTTAAAGAGTTTTGGAAAAAATTTTCATACCCCACTATTTTTAAATACTTATTTCTTTCGTTTTCCAAAATTGAATTTTAATTGTTAATTTTTCTCAATTTATATTAATAAAAAATTATATATATATATATATATATATATATATATATATATATATAGTAAATTCTTATTTGAAAATATTTTTATTAAATCTTTTTTTTAATATTCTTTATGAATATATAAATGGAGTAACAATAATTGTTTTTCAATATGACTTTAGAAGACATCAAATATAAAGCATTGTTACAGTTAATATTTGATTTAACTACAATAAATAAATTGTCCAATAAATTTTTAGACATATTTATATTAAAGCATTATAGTACTATCTACAGTTCTAAATAGTTGTAGTTTTCATCTTTTGAACTTGATCTTTAATCCTAAATTTTACTCGATTTTTATCAATAAAAAATAAAAAAATATAATACTAGATTCGTATTTAACACTCTCATACTACTAAAAAAATGACCTATAATGAGAGGCCTCTATGTTACGATTTTTTAGTATATCAAACTTTTATGATATATTCATAATACATTCATGATAGAAATTTGCTCCATCTTTGTTTTATGACAGACTTATGATAATTTTTTTGATCTATCATACAATTATAATGTAAATATGATATGTTTTTAGTGTCATCTAAATATGATTTATAATGATAAATTTTAATTGTCAAATAATTTCATCATACATTTTTAATATTTATAATTAAAAATTAATAATAAAAAAATCAAAATGAATAAAAAGCCGCTACTATTATATAATTTTACTTCAAAATCACAAAACCCTCTTCCTCCCTCACCTCTCTCTTATTATCTCTCCGTCTCTTCCCTACTGACTCAATAACTGATATTTTCTACTGCTATAACACCCCCTTTTTAAAAAAAAAAAAACTCATTCTAGGACATTCATATTTATAATAAATTAAAATATGTAGATTTATCATAAATCAATAATAAGTCAAAAATAATTAAAATATACTCTTTTGGAAAATAAAATTTATCTCTAAATAATTCTCCAAATAAAATGTGACTTTAAAACAATCCTCTAAAAATAATAAATAAAAATTCAAAGTCTAATAAAAAAAATAAATTAAATAAGGTTTTCCAATAAATGAATCAAATTCTATGATTCTCATGTAGATTGTTGGTCCACCTAGAATGTGACGAACTTAATTCGAACAATTAGTATGAATCACAATTAATGTTCCTGAAAAATAGATAGTAAGGGGTGAGTTGTCTACTCAATAAGCATAATTAAATATGCATACATACATACATACATACAATAGCAACATGCATGCATACATAAATATAACAAGTCAACAATACATATAAGTAATTTATTTACATTCCAAATCATATAAATTAAGAAATTTTGCATAGATTAAATATGTCAAAATCCATAGCAGACAATATAATTTCATAGTCATGTGCTTTAATTAATTGGGCTCACTTACCTATTTAGGTTCTATACAATGGTTTGCCGACTAATCATTTTAATCATATATAAATTTTAACATAAGATACCATGACCATTAGGTATCCCGACACCACCTCAATGTCTAGCAAGTAGCACAGGATAATTCTTGATACTCGAAATACCCCAATATCATATGGTGCCTAGCAATATATCAATTAATCGGTACACAGTCTTATCGGCACACAGCCTATTTTTCATATGAATAAACCATTGGATACACCTAATTTAGATAAGCCATCAACTCATATTTAATTTAGTTTGATATACCTGTCTCAAAATCAATATTCTCATATAACCGATATGCCAAAATAATTTCAACAATAATCACCGCAAGTCAAATATTCATATTCTTATATATTCAATGATTCAAGCAACATGGTAATCTTTCACATTCTCATAACTCAATTCACATTCAACTCATTTAATTCATTTCAAATCAATTCAAATCATCAATTGGAATATATCGATCAATTACAACAATCATCATTCTTATGACTTAACATTCATCATCACAAATAACAAATAAATAGTAATTAATATATATAAATATATATAAATATATTTAACTAATTTACCTGTAATCAAGTAAAATTAATTAGTTATTCCCTTAATCTATCACTAACTTGAGCAACGGATCCTAAATAATTATAAATTAATTATAAAAATTTTCAAGTAAATTGAGTTGAGAAATCCTAAGTTAAATTTTAAATTACTCTATTCAACCTAATTTTTAAAATTTATTAACTAAATGTCTAAATTATAAAATCCTAATTCTAATTTATTAACTAAATTAATCAAATATAAAATTTTTACTAAAATATTATAATTACTTTACCAAATTTAGTAAAATCAAACATATTAATTGAATTCTATACTCCGTTCTATTCATAATTGAATCTTATAAAGTAAAGTGCAAAATCTATAAAATCTAATTTGATAGTGGGTCAAAGTGATAATTAGAGTGAGAATTTATTAGTAAGATGATGGCAACTGAACAACTGAATTTAATGGCATTTAATAAAAGAAAAGATAAAATAATTGAGATTGAGAAAGAAAAAGTAAAGGAAGAAATCCTGTGTTTTTTCTTGGCTTTGCCAATATGCAGAGAAGTTGGCGTGAAAGGAGATGGGGAAAATTTTTTTTTCAACCAATGAAAACCATCTTAGCTAACCATCTTCATTATTATTATTATTATTATTATTATTATTTTAAAAACTAAATGAAATGTTTCAACTGCTTCTCTAGTTATAAGTTATTAACTTAATAACTTCTGATTTTTGAGTCTGAATCTAATGGAATGTAGATACCTACACAAATAATAATCATGAGTCAAGAGGGTCAGGCGTATGTCTGGCAATGATCCACCGACGCTCAAATCAGTAATGGATTTGTATGCTTTGGACTCATTGTGAATCCTTTAGAAAGTATATTTTGGTAGTTTAAGGTTTAGTGAACGTACCTCTAAAAGTGTGACATCATATACTATAATAATAGTTCTTGGGGCCACATGGCACGTTATGAGTGGTCCACATGGCAGTGTCTGCGATGAACACGGCCTAATGCTTATCAAGAGAAGGAATCTGTGATACTAATGGATCTGTGATACGTGTCCAGGACAAAGGTTCGATGGCCACCTTCGAGGGTGGTCCTTCGAAGCCCAGCCTATCTCTTCGGCAAGTGGCTGAAGTCTTCTATGCCTAGAGAAGTGTAGTAAAAGTGTTATGGACTTGGAATTTTACCTTCTAGTACAAGCCTTTATAT
>CAOJBK010637889.1:0-12645 GCA_948294925.1 Codiaeum variegatum | reverse complement strand
TACCGCTTATTTCTCCAGAAGGTCAGCTTTCTTATTATGCATATTTATGTTTGATTGCATATAAATAATGGCTTGTTATAATGTTTACTAATACTAATGTTTGATTTAATCCTGGCAGGATGAAATGTTATTTGTTAAAATCAAGGTTTTTTCTTTTTTTGTGTTTCAACTTCACTCTTTTGACCTTAGTACAAGGTGATATTTACAAGGTTTCATAAAGATTTGGTATTTAATTTTTTTTAGCTTTGTTTTTCTTTAGAGTAGTTCTTGATCTAACTTGGTATTCATTTCTTGATTGTTGTTAGAAACTGGCAAACAAAGATAGATGGGATGTAGTTGGATCGTATTTCTTAATAGTTCTAGCGGTAAACTTAATGTTCTATTATGTTTTCCCCTGCTTTCGATGTTGTTATGTTCAACAAGTTTGATTCCTAGGTCTCTTGTTGCGTCTCCTACCGCTTATTTCTCCAGAAGGTCAGCTTTCTTATTATGCATATTTATGTTTGATTGCATATAAATAATGGCTTGTTATAATGTTTACTAAGGCTTGAGGGTCTATTTGTGCATATCCAGTTCATACACTGCAGTGTGTCTTATGAAAATTGGAAGGAGGGGGTTGCTAAGGCTATTGAGAAGGCCATTGTTAGTTTTAGATTTTTGTAAGTTGCATTTGGTTTCTAGATAAATAAATATCATCCCATACTATTTATTGAACCTTTATAGTTTAATAACGCAGATGTAGTAGATTGAGCGATTGATGTTATGCGAAAATTATGAGTGCACACGACACATGCAATTTAGAAGGCGATTGTGAGTGCCAAATTTTTATGGATTGCCTCTAGTCTTTCAATGAAATTTTTGCAATGGAAAGTGCCCTATTTTTTTATGCGTATGTTGGTTTTAATAGGAATATAGTGATAGTTATGGACTACTTTTCCCTGTGCGAACTACAGTATGTGTTGCAAATATGTTGAGAGAAGCTGGCAAAGATGATGAGTGATGCCTAGGATCTTGCTGGTAACGTGTGTCGACATTATGAGTATTACATTTGTATTAATTTCTTAGCTTTTTTTGCCTATCTTTTGCTATGGCAGATATCCTTTTTTCCATATATATTAATAGTTGATTGTTGATGCTCATAAGATGAGAGTGCCATATCTGATCAGGCTTTGATTTTTCTGTGCTAGAGGGCTTCAACTATTTTACATTTGCAAGTTTAGAGTTTGAAGGTTTGGAGATTTCTAAGTAGATACAAGAGCTTAGAGCAACTAATAAGGCTTCTAACTAGGTTTCAGGAGCCATTGAGGCTCAATTTTACAACTATGGTAATCAAGCAATCTATTTTTTTCTTTAGTGACTTATAATCGAAAAAAAGAAACAATTATAGTTAGCATACAAATTTTTTTGTTAAATATCTTTACAAAAATTTTATAATGGTGTTGTATTTAATTGAAAACCAAGTTTAATAGACTTCACTGATATAATTTGAATATTATGGTGGAACTTAAATATTTCCTGCAATATTTCTTTAGACATCCTAATGAAAAACTTAAATAGCATAATTTGAAGCCCTAGTTACTCTACGAGAGAATGATTTGAGCATTTAGTTGTCCTTGGAAATATGAGTTTTGACCCGTTATACAAGATGAGCAAGACTTGTCTTGTAAAATTAATGATAGGCTGACATCCTAAGAGTAGAATAGACATCAAAAGTCATAATTTTAGTTTAGAAATAAATAAACAATTTCTTTTGAGGTGAGAAAAGAAAAAAACTTAATTTAGTGAAAACTTTTTATGAAAATCAGTTACATGATTCGAATAAGCAATGCATAGAGGAATCCCATCTTGGACACCAAAAGTTAATTTGCCTATCTCTATTCCAAAGTCATTTTAAGAATATTATGATAATAAGTTTTTCTATTTTCCTTGGAAATTAGCATTTTGATAATTGATGTTTATGGCCTTTTAATGAAACACCAAATTTTGAAAAATAAATCAGCAGTAATCAGGTTTGTTTAAATGAGTAATCATAGATAAGTTCAAATGATGATTGTGTTTACTTATGATAGTTAAAATATCATTTCACTTGAGAGCTCATTGCATATATTGATTTGCAAATGGCTCTAATGTTTAGAATTCATGTAATAGTAACTTTAGGCCAATCAACATGATGAAATGTGGTGACCTTTTTATAGAGAAAAAGAAAGAGGAGGAAAAGTGAAAGAAAGAGGAACTTGAAAAGCAACAATATGATGATTTTTTATAGAGAGAAAGAAAGAGGACGAAAACTGAAAGAGATAGGAACTTGGAAAGCAAAATGATTCTGATAAGAGGTATATTTTTTGCTAAATTGATGTTCGATAGAAAATTAATTTTTTGTATTTAAACTTGAAATATTATGTCAAATATTTGTATTTTTTGTTGATGTATTTAGGTGGTTCATAAGCTTTACTAGCAGCTTTATATGTAAAACCACCTTTGTTGAAATTGTTTGTGAGGAGGAAGACATTAAAATGGCATCCTTAGCTGTTAACATCCAGAGAAACTACTGGATGTTTGGGTATGGTTTGACGTCTAAGAAGAAAAAAGAGTTCCCTTGCAACTTGGACTTGATATTTTTTCAGGTACAATACTTATTATTTACTTTCATTTCATTGTTTATACTGTCTATATATATATATATATACATTTTCTGAATTTGTTTCAGTTTTATATGAATAATTATAGTAGATATTTAAATGTAAATGTTTATACATGTGTCTTTGAAATCTAGATTTTTAATATTGTACTACTATTTTTAGTGTTTGTTCATACTGAGACTTAATTAACTGACATGTTAGAGGTGTTTTCTCATTCATAACATAATCTCAATGATTGACATGTTATTGCATTAATACATCATTTTGAGTCATACATGTTAGAGATATTTGAGAAAATTTTAGTTACATTGTGCCTGAGCAAGTATGAAAATCCAAAAAATTTGATTAGGATTTTAGATCTATAAAAATAAATGAGTTTATGTAATTAAAGTGATAATAAGAATCTAGACACCACTTAAAAAAAAAGTGAAATATTTTAGCTCTTAAGTTATTCAAAATTTTTAGAATTATTTAATTTCATTAATAATAAATTGATTTGGATAAAAAAAATAAATTGAAAATTTTGAACCCTTTACTACTTCCTTAGGTTTCTAAAGTTAACCATCTCAACCTCTATCACAATCTTAGTTCATTTTTTTTAATATATATATAATGAAGTTACATACTTTGGTCAATTTGAAATAAATAAGTTAACAAACTACTTGAATTGATAGCCACGCTTGAAATATGCAACATCAAATTTTACACTTTTAAAAAAAACTCATTTGATGTTTACTTATCTTAAAAACATAAGTTAAATTCCTTTCTTTTTTTTAATTACAAATTATATTAAAAATATTGGAAGAACAAAAGCATAAAATGTATGACTGATTAATTGCTATGTATTACTAAACAATCTAATTAAGTTTTATTTTTATTAAATATTTCAAATATTTTAATATATATGCATTTGATAAAAATTATATTTTATTTTTTGTGAGAAAGGAAATGACATCTTTAATTGATAGGGCTTTTGTTGGCTGAACCTCATTTTGTACAAATTTAGTTTATGCACTCATCAAACTCATTATTAAGGTGCCTTTGCTTGGACTATCATTATTTTTAATTAATTTATTCATTATTAAACCTGATAGTTGAATTCATTGGTATAACTATTATTAATTTTAAAAGATAAGTACAAAAAAGTACCTTATAGTTTTGTGCATTTTCACTTATGGGTATGTGAAATTTTTTTTTTACAAAAAGGGGTTTTATGTTTATTTTTTTTAGCAATTAGGGGTCTACAACCTAAGCACCATAAGCAATTAGGGGTCCACAATGTTAACAATATGAGTAAAATGCTGATTTGGCATAATAAAAATTGATATGGCATAGTCAATTATAACAAGGAACTTGTAATCAACATTGACTTAGCATTATGGGTTCCAGTTATCAATTTATTCGGCTATAGGACAACATTGATGTGGCACTTTGTGACTTACTTTTTCCATATGGATAAATAAAATGGATCTACAGTGTCATATTATCATTGTTTGTGGGTGCCACATGAATATTGATTATGTCACGCCAGTGTTCAATATACTAAATCAACATTAACTGACGCTATTAAGGCAGTGGATCCCTAATTACTAAAAAAATAAACCTCAGACTCCTCTTTGTAAAAAAAAATTCTACAGACCAATAAGTGAAAGTGCGCAAAATCACATGATACTTTTTTGTACTTATCCCTAATTTTAATTAATTTGTTAGTTAAAGTTTAAATGTTTTGCCACCTCTAACAATGGATTTTTTTTAAATGGTTAAAAATTTTGGTTTTGTGTTTTGAGTTATAGTGTCTATATCATGATTCAATTTGGAGAAGAAAGAGGAAATGACGGGGAATGTCTTCTTTTATAATGGTCCTTTAAAAGCTAATAGAGATTAAATTTATGGATTTTTTTTCAATTCTATCTTTTTTCATTTGACTTTTGATAAAAGTCAAATATATGATTCATTGTGTTTTTGCTTGTGTTGCTAAATTTTTAATTTTTCCTTAGTGAGGATTCATGCAGTTTCTAGTTGTATGTTGTTGGAATGTCAATTGAACTATTGTTTTTGCTAAACTCAACTTCTTTGTTAGCTTGGTTTTTGCAAAAATTTATCTTTTTCACACTCATGAAAAATTTTAAAGAATTCACTTCTTTACTGTATATACAAAACTCTTAATGAGTTCCTGGAATGTCAGTTGGATTATTGTTTTTGCTAAACTAACCTTCTTTGTAAGCTTGGTTTTTGCTAAAATTAATATTTTTTTACACTCATTTAAAAATTCTAAGGAAATCATTTCTTTACTATATATACAGAGTTGTTAATGTTCCTTATCTCTTCTGTTATGCCTGCATCTCATTTATACTGTCAAAATTTTGGGATAACATCTATGATATGACATCATGAACATGACTATATATGTAGGTAAATAATAGTTAAATTTATTTTATAATGAATATGTAGGTACATGCAATTTGATTGAAATTGAATATTGACATATAACATTGAATAAAAATTTGAATTAGATAAGTTTTATCATTTTGTTCTAATTTGGTCACTCTACATGCGTACTTGCCCTTAGTCAGGGCCGACCTTAACTATAGGCGAGTAAAGCCATCACCTAGGGCCCTATAATTTGAGAGGGCTCCTATAATATGACACTTTTTATATTATACCTACTTTTTTTTTACATGTGTAAAGCAATTAATATATTTAATTGATTCATTTTCTATTTTTTTAGAACTTTCCATTTCAATTAATACATATAAAAAAATTTAAAAATTTACTTGCCATATTACAATCAACGGCTAAAAGAGAAATTAAGGAATGTTGACTTTCCATTAATATATTAGTCATTAATTGGTTTATTTTTTGCATTTAAATGATAATACATGTAAATAAGTTTAAAAAAAAGTATGATTCACTTTCCAATTTTACACCAAAGTCCAAAAAAGAAATAAAAAACGTTTGAATTTTCCTTAATAAAGAAACTATATAAAATCTCTGCAACTTAATCCAAAAAAAGAAAAAGATAAATTAATTCTCAAGTTTTCAATTTATATGCTTATTTTTAATTATTTCAAGTATAATTCTCCAATTCTCAATTGTTTCAAGCATTTGATTACAATCATTAACTTCTGAACAATGTATTTTTTTAACTCTACATAACTATAATTAGCTAAATTTATTTATTTATTGCTACTGTGAAAGGAATTTGATTTGATATTTTTTTATAAAATATTCAGGCAAATAACTACATCACCTTGTTAATTTGTTTTATTTTCTTGTAGTTGTTGAGGCACGAAGGGTAGAGTGTTACTTCATTGCAATTTACTTTTGGAAATCAGATGCTATTTTACCATTAAATTTATTTTATTATATTCTGTTATATTTTAATAAAAATATCAACTAGAAAATATGAATCTAGATATGAAAAATGTAAAAAAAAAAAAGAAAAGAGAAAGAGCATTGGAGGAATATTTTTTTTTAGAATTATTGTTGTTGTGAAATGACTTGCAAAAAAATAATTTGGCATTTTGAGGGTTGAATAAAAAAAACTTTATGAGGATAGAAATAGAAATTTTTTAACTTTTATTGAAATGATTGCAGGATTTGATCCAGTAATGTAAGAGCATCTTAGACGTATTCAAGCTAAAGAAATACATGATCACTACCTTAGCCATAGAATACAAAATGAGTTGATTGATTTGTTACCAAGAGAAATTAAAAAAAATACAATTTTTGAATAAAATCAAAAAAGTAAAATATTTTCTATCATACTTGATTGTACTCCTGACATCAGTCATCAAGAACAAATGTCTCTCATAGTAAGATATGTAGATGTATCATCTGCTCCAATTAAAATAGAAGAATATTTTATAGGATTTATGAAAGTAGATGATACATCAGGGAAATGACTTTTTGAGGAGCTTATGAATATACTAAAAATTCTTGATTTGAATATTGATGATGTGAGGGGACAAGGGTATGATAATGGACCAAACATGAAAGGAAAATACCAAGGTGTATAAAAATGGTTGCTTGAAATAAATCCTAGACCTTTTTACACACCATGTGGTTGTCATTCCCCTAATTTATTGCTTTCTGACATGACTAATTACTGTCCTAAAGTTATTACATTTTTTGGAGTTATACAACACAATTATTATTTGTTTTCTTCTTCTATAAAATGATGGAAAATTTTGAAAGATCACATTCCTAATTTAACGATAAAGCCATTGTCTCAAACTTGATAGGAAAGTCGTATTGAAAGTGTTAAAGCAATTAGGTTTAAAACTCAAGAAATAAGAGATGCTTTGCTCACATTAGCACAAACTAGTGATGATCCTAACACAAGTAGTGAATCAAATTGTTTGGTTGTATATGAGCTTGAAATTTTTGAATTTTTAGTAAGCATGATAATTTAGTATGATTTGTTTTTTACAGTTATCATGGTTAGTAAGATTTTACAAGCTAAAGATATGCAAATTGATATGGTTATTGATCAATTAAAAGGTTTTCTTGCATTTCTTAAAAAGTATATAGGAAATGGATTTACCGTAACATTGATTCCAACAAAAGAAAGTCATTCAAATGAATATAAAGTGTTTCATAAAAAAAGAATAATTTGTAGAAGAAACAATTTGATGAAAACACTACTAGTGAGGTAATTCATTTAGTAGAAGAAGATTTTAGAATTAATTATTTCATTTGTATCATTGATCATGCTATTTCCTCTTTTGAGAGTAGATTTGAGCAATTCAAAACATATGAAAATGTTTTCGGCTTTTTGCGTGATTTTAAAAAGTTAAAATCTTTAGATGACACTTCTTTGGGAAAATATTGTCTTAATCTTGAAATTTTTTTTTTAAGCAAGGCTTATCTTTTGATATTAATGGTTTAGATTTATTTTCATAATTAAAAATTTTGAAAGAAGTTTTTGATGGAACAAAAGGATCACTAAAAGTTCTTAATTTTATACAAAAAGTGAACTCATTACTAAATGTTTGGATTGCTTCTAGAATGTTGTTAACTATACCTATTACAGTTGGAAAGAAGCTTTTCAAAATTAAAATTAATAAAATCATTTTTATGATCACTAAGTCACATAATAGATTGAATGGTTTGACCCTTATTTCTATTGAAAAAGATTTAGTTTCAAAACTTGAATATAAGGATTTATAAATGATTTTTCATCTCAAAAAGGTAAGAATGGTGAATTTTAATTGACTTTGAATAAATTACAGATACCTTAACAAAAAGATGGATTGGAAAAGGATCTCAACTCTGATTGTGATTGAATGTTTCTGCTCAAATTTTCTATTTTGAAGAGATTTACATTTTTATTCTTGTATTTATATTTTTAAAAAAAATTATTTTTTATTGAAATTTTAATTTAACTCTTTATTATGTAATTTGTTAGTTTATATATATATATATTCTTTTAGGAATAAAAATAAAAGTTTTATAATTTTACATTGCCTAGTCACCTAGGGCTCCATTTTATCTAAGGCCAGCTCTATTTTTAGTTTTTATTTTTTATTTTTTTTGAAAATTTATCTTTTGAAATTTTACAGCTATCTATTTAAAAAAAATAAAGGACAGTTGTATAAATGTAGAAAATCTATTTTTAAGGCCATTTATTGGTGCTTTAGTTAATTGAAATTTTTTTTCATGATTATTATTAAAGGATTAATTTCACTGATCGTCCCTCAAAATGTAAGTAATGCACATAATGGTCTTTCAAAATAAAAGTCTCTCTTGAAACTCCTTTACAATTATACATCAATATCTTAAAACTCCCTCATTTAAATTTTATGTTAAACATAACAGATTGATGACATGGCAAACCAAAAAAATATTATTTTATATTAAATGTGGGACCATTTAAAATAATTATTAAAAAATTTTTTTATGTTAAATTAATATTAGTTTAGTTTAATAATATTAAAAAAGAAAAGAAAAATAAGAAAAAAATACAATGGCTATCAACGACACAAATTCCATTTACTTATCATCTCGCTTCCTCACCATCATCAACATAATCATTTTTCTTAAACCAAATAGGAATAAAATAGAAACTTTACTCGTTGCATATCATAGTTAGAGTGTTAGATTAATTTTTTTTTAAATCTTTCCGAATCGATTGACCGAATCTAGTTTTTAAAATTTCAAATTTCCAATATCTTTCCTTCAAGTTGAGCAAGATTTGAGGGCAATAATGGGCATCAAACTGAAATTTGTGATGAGAGCTTTCCATAAATCCCATATTCATCACCTTTCACTGTCAAATTTTGGCAATAATTATCCTTGAAGGTGGTGGCTCCTCCATCGCAAACGACGTCAGGTGATTCTGCCTACTATTCTCGGTTTGCTTTTGGTTGTTGGAGGATGATATATTGTCTAATATTGATAATGGTTGTGAACGGCGGCCGAAAGAAAGCAAAACGATGGTGGCAGAAGCTCTCCTCCAACTCTGATATATTTTTATGATAACTCCCTCCCCTCTGTAAATATGATGCTTTTTTTTCAAATTATTATCATTATTATTATTAAACTAAAATAATTATGTTAACAAAAAATATTTTTAATAATTAGTTCAAATGGGTCCCATATTTAATATAAAATAACATTTTTCTAGTTTGCAATGTCAGCAATATGTTTTAATTAATAGAAAATTTAAGCAGAGGAGTTTTAAGATGCTAATATGTAATTATAAAGGAGTTTTAAGAGTCACTTTTATTTTAAATGACCATTATGTGTATTAGTCATATTATGAGTGATCAATGAAATTAACCTAGCATTAAATATCATTTATTTATTACTAGATTTTTTCATATTTTCTTTATAATTAATTTGGATATTTTTGTTTAAAATTTTTCTTTTTATTAAAAATTTTATTTTTGAAAATTTTTTGCTACAACTGTGTAGATTATGTTAATTTATTTTTTTTAAAGAGCAGTTGTATAGATTTAGAAAATCTATTTTTAAGCATTTCTATTAGTTTTTAGGTTGCCTAGGCATTAGTTTCATGATTACCATTAGATGTAATTTGTTCAAAGGTGAATTTGTCCAGATTTTTTCTATGTCTGATTTAGCAATTTTTATTTTAAAATTTTTTTAATAGGCTTAATCTTTTAGATTTTTTTTTTCTTTTTAGATTTCTAACATTTTTTTTCTACTCAGTAAATATTTATTATTTTTTACAAATTATTAGACTCTTCAACTTCTATTTTTACAGCTGCTTAGATTTCCAAGATTTTTTAATGTAAAATATTAAATGCTAATTATTGATTAGTGTAAGCCTAATTGTTTAATTGCTAATGTATCTAAATCTGGTGGATTCTCGAGTCTAGAGATGTTGCTTTTCTGCTATAAATACTCTGCACTCCTCATTTAATGTCCACCTTCATTTATTTTCTTCTTTCGGTGAGTCTCTAACATTGTCTATATACTTTTTTTGGGCGGTTATCTTAGTTTACATATTGCTTTCCTTTTTCCATTTTATTTATTTTGCTTTATTTGTGATTTTTTGTATCATTTTGCTTTGTTAGAGGCATGATTTTATTGGTTTTATTCAGGAACTCAAGTCATTATGTAATATCTTGAATGTTACCCCTCTTAACCTTTCATAAGATATGAATTTTCTCATTTATAATGCAATGAAGGGACTGGATTTGCTGCATGTAAACTATCAACCTTTTTTTGTGTTTCTTATGCTTCTAATGCAATCTTTTTTACTACTGTCAAGACTATTTCTCTCGTAATTTTTTTCTTTTTTTTAAAATCTAAAATATTTTCTATATATTCAGTCTTTACAAATTTCAAATTGCTTTTCTTCTTTTTTATTTATTATCTTAGGGCTTGTTCGGTATAATAATGATTTTCTATTTTTTGTTTCTATTTTTAAATTTCAAAAATAAAAATATGAAAAATACTAATAAAAAATATATATTTTAAACAATTTATTTCATATTTATCCAAAAATAAGTTAAAAATAAAAAATAACAAATTCTGGCTTTCAAAATGTTATTTTTGTTTTTTGAAAAATAGAAAAAAGGAAACGAAAAATGGTAACAAACATTCTCTTAGTTTTCATACTTCTTTCCTTTTTTTTTTTAATTTATTATTTATCTTGGTTTACCTGTCTTTTTTTGTATCTTTTTTTTTGTTAGAGACATGATATTGATGGATTTTATTTTGGAACTCAGTCATTATGCAATATCTTAAATATTTTTCCCTTTTAACCTTTCATAAAAGATGATTTTTTCTTTTATTATGCAATGAAGGAGCAAGATTTGTTGCATATAAACCATGCAACCTTTTTGTGAGTCTAAATTTGAAAAATATTCCTTCTATTATTAGTCTTTACATATATGTTTTCCTTTTCATCTTAATCTTTAAAATTTTGGCAAAATTTTATTTTTTTAATGCCTCCTAAACAAAAGAATCTATCCATTTCTGTTAGCATAATCTTAGTTTACAGTTTTTTTTCTATTTATTTCACTTTATTTATCATTTGTTGTATCCATTTAGTTATGACTTTATTTTATTTATTAATTGCCTTTTCTTTTCCTTTCACATGTTGGTGGGTGAATGATCTTTGCGATGATCATATAGGTCTATTACGATTTTGATTCAAGGTTAGTTTCTCTTTCTCTTATTTTTCCTTCTTGATATATTTGTCATAAGTTTTTATTTTTATGTTGCCTTAGATAGCATATTGTCTTTAAAAATACCTTTTTAGTTGGCTTTTTTTTTGTTATTGGTTTATTTAAAGCATAACTGATTTTTTTTGTTGGTCTGTCTTTCTTCTCCCTCCTCATCTTCTTCCTTCCCATTCTGATTGTCTTTTTCACAGAATGTTGTCTATGAATGTTCCATTGAAGCACACCTTGGATGATGCACTACAACACTTAGATTTTACACTTGCAAACTACGAGATTAAGGATGATGATAATATTTTTACCTGCACAATATTTTATCCTTCTTCCAAAGAACTAGGGGGAGAAGAAATTCCCCTCCAAGATTAGCATAAGTTCTGTCTCTACAGATGATGTAAAGAATAATGCTTGTAATTTTGCTTTAGAACACCTTGTGGCTACGTTTGAACTGGATTTTGTTGATAAGAATACTAGAAAAGTGGTTTATTTTAAGTCTAAGTGTGAAACTTATGAAAATGGAGAGATTGGCGTGTTAATGCAAACTCTTGAATAGCTCACGATTGAAAAAGAGCAGTTGAAAGTTGAAAATGAGCTGCTTATGGATCAAAATGAACAACTCAGTGTTGGAAATGAGCAAATTAGGGTTGACAATATATGCTTAGTTGCTGGATATGACAGACTTAGGGCCAGACAAGACCTATTGAACAAGAAATGTAGTAAGCTAATCAAGGCTTTAAGGAAAGTTGGTTCTTCTGTAGGAGGAGTTTCTTATCTCCTTTAGATATGTTCTTGTACTTTAGTAATTTCTATTGGACATGTATCTTTTATTTCTTCGATTCATTTTGCTGCTTAGTTTTTTTTTTTTTATCTATGGTTTTTTACTCTCATTTAGCTTAACTATAGTTAGCAACTGTCCAAGAATGTAATGTTAATATTTTATGAATTAAAAGTATGCTTAATGAAATTTTAAGTTTTATATTTTTGCAACTTCATTTAAATAGAAGAGTTACAATGAGTAGCAGGTTCAAAATATGTGGGTCTTAAATTCAAATTAACAAGTAAATAATCAAATTTCTTATAAATGAAACTAAAATTTGGAGCACCAAAGTGTTAGCAGTGTATGCCCTAGAGCTTACACTCAGCATGTGAATGTAAACAAAAACCTTAACTATCTTTAGTATATATGTTCTTTAAGTGAAAACATTCCTTATATCGAACGTATATATGTCCCTTAAGTATTCTGTAGGAAATCTATTCTCAAAGAGTTTGAGAATATGTGTAAGAGATTGCCCTTTTAACAGATGCTTTAAAGGTTTTTCATGGTCATAGGATTATTGGTAGGGACACCATTAATC
>CAOJBK010637683.1:0-12306 GCA_948294925.1 Codiaeum variegatum | reverse complement strand
ACATATAACATGTGCACATGGGATTCTAGACAAGTCCCAAACCCTACAAGTGCACAGCTTCTTGTCTATGAATACAATATGCTTGTCTTCACCATCTTGAACTTCAAAACCCACATCATTATGAGACACAATTTCACACCTCGATCCAGCATTCTTCTTATCTTAGTAATATGCAATAGATGAAGGACTAAAGTCATATTTCCACCTACTAACTTGCTTTATATTCTCCCTAATCCTAGTCATACACTGAATCCTAATGTCTTCCAACATAGTTACAATTTCCTTCTGCCTTGCCTCACCAATCCAAGAATTAAAACACTCACTTGTGTTATTATCAACCATGAGACACTTAAGTCTATTACTAAAGTATGATCTACACCAGTTATGTAGATTATACTTCATAAGATCTTCAGTAGCATTTTTCTTCAAATCCCCTAACTCTTTGAGATTGTCCTTAAACTCCTCATCATAAGAGCTCCAAGCACATATCCAGAACAATTTCTTTAATACCCCTTCCTTCCACTTTTTATACCAATTATCATAGATGTGCCTAGCACACCATATATGCTCAGCTTATGGCATCACCTTTCTTACAACATTTATGAGCCCCTACAATAAAAAATAAGATGTTATTATTCTTTTGCTAAATTTAAAACTTAACAATAAAAAAGTCATGATAATATTACCTTTTACATATCAGAAATCACTGTTATTGTGCTTCCATCTCCAATGTCCAAAGCCTTAACTAGCCATTGTAGAAACCATTTCTAGTTCTTCTCATTCTTTGTGTTGATAACACCCTAGGCAATTGGAAACATTTGATCATCTGCAGCCTTGCCAACTACTACTAGAATTTGACCCTTGCTAATTCCCTTCAAAAAATAGCCATCTAATCCTATAATTGGTCTACAACCTTTCTTCCAATTCTCCTTCAAAGCATTAAAACATATAAAGAACCTCCTAAACACTATATTACCCTCTATCAGGCTCTTCTTACACAATTGGATATCAACAATTATCCTTGGATTGCTAATTTTTAATGAATTTGCATATGCCTCTAAATAACCAAACTCCACCTTATAACTTCCATCCAATTCCATCTTAACCTTCTATTTAGCCCTCTCAACCATAGTTAGATTGATCATTATCTTCAACACTTCCTCACATTGGGGTTTTAGATCTTTGTTTTTCACATCATTTTTTTTATAAATCCTAGACTTAATGTGTTTTGCTAAAAAAATTAGAAGTGCACGGTTTATTAGTGAATGTCTTATAACAAGTATGATCTGAATTATAGGTCCTCATAACCAAACCCTCTTTACTGCTATCTTTTGTAGCATAAAACAAAAAAGGACACCCTGGATCAGTTATACATTTGGTTATAATTCTTTTTGGTTCAGTATGCCTAATTTTAAGTTCAACCTGTTTTGATAATGCATACTGCGAAAGTGCTTCCCTAACCTCTAAAATATCAGTAAAACACATTCCAGGCATGAAAAAAGGAGTCACATGTTCATTCACAAACCCAACTTATACTGAAGGAATCTCAGTCCTTATAGCCTCACTTTCAAAATCATTTGAGTCATTGCTTTTCTCACTACCATCCTCTTCACTATCAGAATAGTCATCATCTTGACTATCAACATCCTCCTCATTACTACTGCTATCATTATTAACATCCCTTAACCCCCATACACTTAAGTCATAATGTTTTATCCTACCAGCCCTAGAAGTCCCTTTACCAGCCCCATAAGTCCCTACACCAACCCCAGAAGTCCCCTCACTAGCCTCATAAGTCCCTACACTAGCCTCATAAGTCCCTTCACTAGCCCTATAAGTCCCTACACTAGCCCTATAAGTCCCTACACTAGCCACAAAATTTCCTACAATAGCTCCAACATTGTTACTACACTGAGTTCCTATGTTGCACACACCTAATGCCCTATTTGGATCCTCTCCCTCTGCCCCTACTTCAACATTTAAACCTACTTCCTGTCCTATTTCTTGAACGCTCTCACCTTGTGTACCACCCTGCATATCACCATGTGCAGGTTCATTAATTTATAGAGGTAATGGTGCATTTCCCCTCACAGGTACATCAACAACCTAAGTGGCATAGACATGTATCTCTCTACACCAACTATTGTTCCTAATAGTATCCAAAACCTTTCTAATTGATGCATCATCAGTAATTTATATTAGGTCATTCTCTAAACTTAACCCTGGATTTAGAATAAAAATGTTCAAATCAATCTTAACACCTAAATTTTCCTCATATCTATTGTTGAACAGATCTACATCAGATAAATTTATATCCATATCACACGTTCTGTCTATTTCCCCATTAGCATACTTCAACAAAGGATCAGACACTCGTTGTCCTCCATAGTGGAAGACAATATCTATCCTATCATCCATCAAACTAACTCCAACATAAAGCAAAAAATAAAACAGAAACTTAGAAAAACAAAACAAAATTGAAGTAAGAATAATGCATAATAATCAAATCAATAAAAAAATTAAAAGCCCAGAAACCCTAATTTTCCCCCAAACCCCTAATTAAACATTGAACTCAAAACTCTAATTTTAATTTTTTCCCCAAAACCCCTAATTTTTTCCTCTAAAAACCCCAAATCAAACATTGAACTCAAAATCCTAATTTTAATTTTTTTTCTCCCATAAACCCTAATTTTCCCCCCAAAACCCCCAAATGAAACATTTAACTCAAAATCCTAATTTTAATTTTTTTTCCCTCAAAAACTCTAATTTCATTACAAAGATTATAAAATCCCTAATTAACAAAAAGTAATCCCTAATTAATAACTAATTTATGCAATACATTATTATTGAACACAAAACCCCAACATTTTTAATGTCAACAACAACCTTAATAACCTTAATTTTTTTAATAATGGCGCCGAGACCACAATCTCTTTAAGAGACAACAAAACCCACAAAAAACAACTTTAGATATTAAAAATCTGCCAACCATCCCCACATGCAACCAAAAAAATATATATATAGTCAATTTACACTATTCTTACTTGGAATAGATGCCCCTGTCCTTCAAAAATTTTGCAAGATTCGTTCCCAATACTTGACAATCAATAAGGGTAAAGGGATTTTTATGTCTGATTTTAGAACTGGAAAGAGAAGGAGAGGAAGAACATATTATGAAAGGGAAATTTAAGTGAGAGAGACAATAACACTTTTTCCTCCATTTTTCTTTTTTCCTTTTTCCGTTCCTTAGACTAGGTTTAGGTCGGCAATAATTACTTTTTTACCATTTTTTTCATATTTGAATTTTTTTAAAAAAATTAATAATATAGTTGAGGAATTGATATGTCAGAAATCAGGTGACACATAGGTTTAAGTGGGTTCCATTGACGAAAAATTAAACATAAGTGCTAATTTTGTTCATATTTTATAACGTTAGGCACTAAATTGGTGTGAAAAAACATAAAGAGATTAAGATGTCCATTCTTAAAATATCATGGCATATTTGAGCATTTTCTCTATTATTTATTCAATTCATGGGATGCAATTACATGCATGAAGGGAAACATAAATTCTAAAAGAATTGTTATTTTAACTTTTATTACTTAATTATTATAATAATTTAATTGATATTATAGTTAAATGATTGAAAAATTAATTGAGAGTAAATAGAAAAAGGGTAGCAAAAAGAAAAAAAATAACGTCAAATAATTGATAGCGAGTTAATGAGGGCTTTGTTTGCCTTATCCCAAAAAAAAATAGTTTTCTTCCTAAAATTTGTTGGATAATTTAAATAAAAATTAAAAAAACGTCATCTGGAAAAAAAAAAAGTCTTTTGAAAAACACAACTCCTCTAATTTATAAAATAATTCTAATATAATGCATCAAAGTCTATAATGAGGCCCCAACTGGGTTACATTTTTTATCTTATTGGAGTCCCAACTAGATTAAAAAAAAATAGGGTAAAGTACAAAAAATGACATTGTAGTTTAACACATTTAAAATTTAAGATCTGTGAAATTTTTCGTAACAAGTTAGGGTCTGTGATTCAATTTGTTGGCGAAATAGGATTTTCACCTATTTTTCTCCTACGTAGCACTAATGTAGCGTTAATTTTTATCTGACACGTATACGCCATGTCAGCGCCACATAGGATTAAAATGTATGGAAACCCTGTTTTGCTAACAAATTGAACCACAGACTATAAATTGTCATGAAAAATTTCACAGATCCTAAATTACAAATGCATTAAATCACAAGATACTTTTTTACTTCTCCCTAAAAAAAAACTAGGTTAAGATGTCCAAATACATAATGAAGAAGAAAGACTTATTCTAAAAACGACTTAAAATCATGTTTGGTCACAAGAGGGCATTAAATGAGGCAACGAACATAATTCGGACCAAGAAAGGTGTGAGAGTCAAGTATTCATGTTACTAGTCTGCTGCCTCAAGGGGACCTTAAAACTCGAACAAATAATCTAGCCTACCAAGAACTTCCATCCAAGTCAGATAAAATAAGCCAACTACCTATAGTACAATATTATTTTACATCCTCTATACTAGTACATTCGTGTAAGTGACGTGCTAGTCAAGCCCCCTAAATTAGGAAAATGCATTTGGGTATTGAAACTTATGTCCGGACAAAAGGAGATATCCTCTCCTTACTAGCAATCAGCTAAGGACACCTCATTACTGGAATAGGAAATCAACTATTAACTATCTACCATTTACAATATGATCATCTGATCACGCCACTTCAGCACCTCAGAGGCCTATAAAAGCCTCCTACATCAACTTTGTAAGCAATTCAGAACTTCATCTTCTACCTAAAAATTTTAATTTTCTCTCAGCTCTATTCCCTTAGTTCTTGTGGTTTAAGAAACTATTAGAGCCATCTTTAAATGCCAAGTACTAACTTAAGTGTCGAAAGTTATTTTCCATGCACAAAGTTTGGCCCTCCCAACTGCAGTTTATGATTGCAGGCCTATAAAACCTTCATCATGCTCAACTTTAAAGGTCCACACTTTTATTGATTGAGCTCTTGGCTCATCAATTGGTGTCATCTGGGAATGTTTTGATTTATTTTATATATTTGACATTGTCATTTTTTCGATTTTCCATCAAAAATCTCTTTTTTTAGTACTTAAGCAAGATAACCACCATAACCATATATGATAACCTAGAGAGAAACACAACTAAGCAAGATACCAAATCTCCTACCACACAAAATCTCACCAATACCCAAACAGGTACACCTCAAAATCCAAATCCAGTATCTTCTGCTCATTTGCTAGAAATGCTTTAGCTCTATAAAGCTTGTAAAGTCTACTCACTCAAATCTCATCCTCATTACATACGCAACCCCATACCTTTTAACCAACCCTAAAAACACCTATTAATCTATAAACTAACTTACTCTAGCAATATAACTCCTAAAAACTTTACTCGCTCCTATGAAAAGCCTAGAAGGCCAAGTACTCACCAACCCAAATCCTCCCTTAAACCTTAAGAGTGGCTAAAATAGGGTGACAAACATGCGTCTTAACTTTGGAGGTTTAGAAAGTAGGAAAGGGATAAAGGAAGGAGAGATAGGGAAATAAGGCTGCTAAGATGGATTAGGTTAATCATAGAGGCAGTGGGAGGGGCAAAGGCATTAGAAGGAGGGAAAGGAAAGAGCTTGGGGAAAAGGGTAAGTAAGAGGGAGGGAGAGGAAGAATAACAAAAGGATTAGGTAGAGGGAGAAAGAAAAGGGGGTAGAGAAAAGGAAAGGAAAATGTTGGAGGAAGAGAGAAAAAGGGGTATACAAAGAGAAAGGAAAAGAAGGGATAAAGGAAAAGGTAGTAGGTTAGGAGAAAACTGGACTAGAGAGCCTAGTAGGAGGTACATAATTTGGATGATACACTCTCATTTACACATGGAGCAAAGAGAAAGTAAAAGAAGAGACTCTTATGAAAGGTACAACTTAAGAAGAAGAAGAGAGAAGAAATAAAAGTCTTCCAGACAACATCAGCCTCATGAGATGAGAGAGATTGTCTAAGAGTTAGTGGAAGAAATATATAAAGAGAAAAGACACCCCCCAAGATATAGGAACTTGATTCTAGAACTAAAATATCTATTTATCAAAGAAATAACAGACTTTGAAATACCTGACAAGTTCAAAGTGCCCACCATAAAGAGACATGATGGGTCTACAAATCTAATAGCCCATATTATAGATTATAAACATGTAGTGGAACTCCAAACCATTGGAAATGAAGTTAAGTATAGATACTTCAAAGGGTCTTTGGATGGAGCTGCTACGCATTGGTATGATGGGATCAGAGAAGAGTGTATAAAGAGTTTTGGATAACTAGAAAACACTTCCCTTAACCACTTTATAGCTAGTATTCCCTATGAAATGAGAACACATGTTTTAAAGCATGTGAAGTAAAGGAGGGAAAATCCTTAAGGGAATATCTCCCCTGCTTCAACATAGAGGCCCTCAAGGTAACAACACTCAATCAAGCTTGAGCACTAAAAGCCCTACAAAATAAGACTATTCATGATAGCCTCTTTAAATATTTAGGTGAAAAGCCCCTAAAACCTTGGAGGAAGCCATGTACATTGCATATAAATACATCCAACATGATGAGACTTACAAAAAATAGCCAGCTGGCTAAAAAGCAAACATTAGAAGAAGAAGTGTAAATGGATAAGAAAGATAAAAGAAGGAAAACTAATAAAATGCCTAACTAGCCACAACCTCTAAAAGAAATAAATTAAGCGAGGTAGTTTAGACATCTCCAAGATGACACCAGTTACTGCAACCCTTGAGGTAGTCTTTGCATCCTTCTAGAACAAAGACACTTAATAGAAACCAAAGCCTTAAGAGGTGACCTAGAGAAGAACTCTTATGGAGAAATAGAAAGGCTTATTAAGTTCCATATGACAAATGGGTATGACACTAATGAGTGTAAAACCCTTATGGAGAAATAGAAAGGCTCATTAAGTAGGCTACTTGAAGGGATTTGTCTATAAAGAAAAGGAAAGAGGAATTCAAGCCTAAAATGAAAGAGGAAAAGGAATTATCAATGACAAGTTTATTGGAGATATTGTCTATTTGACCAAAGGTCCTCTTGAAGCCACTCTTAGCAAGAATCAAGTGAACATCTTTATCGAAATTTAGGAAAAGCCTGAGTATTTATTTTACAATAAAACCAAAGTGTTAGTAGAGGAACAAAATTGGCAGCCAAAACCACATGCAAACAGTGGTTATATCAGCCACCATAAATAACTTCATAATTCAAAGAGTCTTTATAGATTATGGCAGCTCTATTAACCTTTTATTTGACGTGGCTTTTACCAAGATGGGGTTTGAAGAGTCAAATTTGGTTAAAATGGATTATCTAATCAAGACCATGGATTAGATGGTGATACTAGCTCTGGGGACAATAGAAGTGCCATTCACCATCACTATAACTCCAAAAAAGTGCAACAGTGATGGCCACCATTATTGCAATGAAAGTGCCCATGTCCTACAATGTACTTTTTGGTAGACCCTTGCTGTGTGATTTTGATGTAGATGTCAATAGAAAGAGAAGAAGAGTCCAAGTTCCCTTACCCGATGGGATAGAATTTGTAGAGCATGGAATCCCATAGTCAAAGATTAAGGGCAAGCTAGTAAAGAAAAATAGGACAATGTTGCATATGGAAATGGAGGAAGTGGGAATGGTATAAACATCTAAAAAGGAAGTCCAACAAAGAACTGAACTAATGGGTGAGTTGTAGAAGTTCTAAATAGAAGAAACAAACCTTTAGAGATACCTCTGAGTTAATTCCAAACTCTTAGAGGGGGAGAAAGAGTAGGCCAAAACTTTCCTGACAAATAGTAAGGTCACTTTTGCTTGGGACTCAACATAAATGACCAACATTAACTTGGAAGTCATAAGCCATCATCTCCATATAAACCTATCATTCAATTTTGTAAATAAAAAAAGAGATGCTTTAGGGTTGAAATGCAAATAGTAGTAGATGAAGAGGTTAACAAGTTGTTGAAAAAGGGTTTCACTGATATCTTGAATGGTTATCCAATGTGGTGTTAGTGAAGAAGTCCAATGGGAGCTATAAAATGTATGTGGACTTTATGGAGCTAAACAAGGCATGTTCTAAAGATTCTTACCCATTCTCCATAATTGAAAAATTGGTGGATTTTATGGTAGAGTATGTGTATCTTATTTGGATGCGAAGCAAGAGTACCACCAAATTATAATACACCTCCATTCCTTTTGTCTTAAAGAATACAACCTACCAAAGATTGGTAAATAAAATATTCCAAGACTAAATGGGTTAGGATTTTGAAGCATATTTTGATAACATGATAATCAAAAGCATGAGCTTTGAGAAGCATATCAAAGATACAAGGGAAGTCTTTATAGTGATGAACCAGTATAGACTCATTTTTAACCTAGAGAAATGTGCTTTCTTTATTCAGGGAGAAAAATTCTTAAGATACCAAGTCACTGAGAAAGGTATAGAGCCAAATCAGAATAAAGTAAAAGCTATACCTCATATGCCCACACCAAGAATGTGAAAGAAGTGCAGAGGTTGATGGGTTTTGAAAATTAAGGAAGAATGAAGCATGCAAATGGATAAAAGATATCTAAAATTGTTTTGAAAGATCTAAAAGCATTCCTTACCTTAAGCCATATGGTCAACAGACCCCTGCTTAAGGAGGAGGTATTGATTTATTTATCTGCTTCACCCTATGTTATTAGTTCAACTTTGATTAAGGAAGAAGCAAGAGGACAGAGCTAAATTATCAACTTATAAAAAAGCTTGCTTATCCTTTCATCCTATCCCACCAAAAATTAAAGTGCATTTGGAAGCACATCAGGAGTTGTAGTGACAAACCAGCCCCTTTAAAGAATCTTTCACAAGCCTAAAACCTCTAGAAAAATGCTCAAATAGTCCATTTAACTAGAAGTCCATGACCTAAAAAATATTATCCGGTGGAACCCATAAAAGCCCAAGCCATGACAAAGTTCATCTCTGATTTCTCTTTCCCAAACATGGAGAATAGGAGATGAAGAAGTGGTGGAATATAAAGATGACAAGGCAAAAGACAAGAAATGAGCTAAGGGGATAGTATGGAATCTATACGCAGATGGAACTAAAAGTGTAGAGGGGGGTAGAACTAGAATAGTCCTAAGGAATGAAATGGGGGTACTCCTTGAATACGCATGAGGCTAATGTTTGACACCAACGATAGCACAATAGTCAATTCTAAAAGACTAGCTTAAAGTAAAGACCCTCAATGTGTATACCAACTCGCAACTAATGGTTAGACACGTTAGAGGGGAATTTAAGGCCAAGGAGGGCAAAATGATGATGTATTCTTAGAAAGTAAAAACGTTAGTCAAGAGGATGATAGACAAAGGAGTCTAAGTGAAGTTTATCAAGATTTCAAGGCATGATAATAGTCAAACTAATTCAAACAAGGAAAAACATAAATAAAAAATTAGTCAGAAAGAAAAAGATACCGAATCATATAAGGCAATTTCTGATGCATCGATCTCTTAGTCGTTTTAGCTCTGGCCTTAGAACCAAGACAGTGATCAAACCTATTAACCTTTCAAGTCCTAGGTTAGACCACCCTTAAGGGTTTGAGCAATTCATAGAATAATAAATGGACTGAGGAGAAGAGAGCAACAGAGGCCCTAGAAGTCCCCTCATCCTTATATAAACCATCAAAAGAGGAGGAGGAAGAAGAAAATGCAAACCTAATTAAAAAAAGCCCCACTCACCAGTTAGGAAATCTCTCTGTAGTTAAGGGAGCACAGTGTGTAGAGTGAGCCAGGATGGGCAACATGTATTATTAGAAGAAAATGTTTGGGAGAGGTTGGCTTAGGGAGAGAAAATGTCTCCTTGTAAGTCCCTATAGCAGGCTGATGATGTGCTCATCACACTTGGCATTCACCACACATTTACGCAAAAGACTTAAGGATTTTTGGAACTCCTTCTAAGATGTGTTGGGTTGCTCCAAAAATCCTAAGGCTTGAAGGAAAGAGACTTAGAGATTCGGATGATCCCAGATAAGGTCCTCGAACTCAATGTCAACCTCCCTATCTTCAAATTTCTTGCCTTGTCAAACCTAAAGGCCATATCATATGTTATGAAGTCTTATGTATGGGAAGAACTCACCTTGATTGAACCTATAGTAATCTTGGAGGAGCAAGTAGCAGGGGACCCTCTAGCCTGAATGGTAGGTGGAGATAGGGTAAGTAGTAGAGTAATAGGTGATGGGCCCCCTATTTGAGAAACGAGCTGTACTGGAGCTAGGGAAGTAACAGACACGTCAAACTGGGGGGAGAAGGATAATCCTCTCAGTAAGAAAGTACTCTGCTTAAGTGCTAGGAGCATTCTCCATAAACACATATAAAGTATGTTATTTAGTCTGCTTAGTATTGTTAATATAGGGATGTATGAACCACCTCCTAATTCCTTAGTCGCAGTTGTCTGGTCTTGAAGTCCCAGATTTGAAGAGTAATCTTCATAAAAGCACAAGCTCCCTAATAATGGCCAATTATACTTAGTTTCTGCTTCATTTCTTAGTTATAATCTTAGTCCAATTGCATTTAATCTATTTGTTTAAGTGTGTTTTCAGCTTATATCTGCTTAATCATTGTTCCAAAGCTAAATGGAGCAAGATATCAAAAAAGGAAGTGCAAATGGAGCCAAAACAGAGGAAAAATGGGAAATCTGGCACCTCACAGCCAATGGTCATGGGCGTGAGGATTGCCCATCACCAAGCAGACAATGGGGAGTTTTGGATTAGTGAGCAGCAAGTGGCTCATAGGTAATCTGCACGCCCGTGAATACTCAGTAACTCACTATTTCTCAAGGGATTTCATAGGCAAATCTCTTGGGCAAATGGTCACAGGCGTGAAGATTTCCCGTGAGCCCGATTTTCCCAGCACTATATAAGCCAAGCAGTTGCAGAAAAAAGGGGACTTTTTGACAGTTTTTAGTTTTCTTAGTTTAAAACCCTAGGAGAACTATTTTTCTAAAAAAACCACATTAAGAGTCAAATTTCAAGAGAGATTTCAAGATCAAGATCAAGATTCCATCAACCTTTCCTTAAGATTCAACAAGGATATCTAGGTTTTGGGTATAAATGTTAAGAATTTCTTAACTCTTTTCTTTTTCTCTTCTATTTTATGATGTAATCTTATAGTAATTATGAACTAAACTCATTTAGTCTACCTAGATTAGTTGAGTATTTAACATTTGTATGGATTAATTAACTCTTTTCCTCAATGAATGTTTAGGGTTTTCTTCAAGTATTAAGTTTGATTAAAATTTCTACACTTTTCATCTTCAATGCATGCTTGTTGATGATTATTGTTGCTTATTCTTTACTAGAGATAGAAAGTTTGGGTTTTGAACACTTAGAATCATTTGGGTTTGCAATGCTTGCTAAAGATATAAGTATGGATGCCTATGGTTTATGTTTCATTTCACATGCTCTTAATGCTTTTCATACTTAATTGGTTGTAAGAAGAGAGTCTCAACTTTTACTTAGGAATTAGAGTTTGTTTACTTGAGAAAGATTCAAAATTACTTTTTGTATGAAAACCCACTTGTTGATTGCCTTGGATTTTCATTGAGTTATTGGTTATCCATTTAATATAGTCAAATACAAGTCAAAGTCTAGGTAGACATTCTCTTATTGAATCTTATCCTTGTGTTTAATTTCTGGTAGTTTGTCAATTAGATAATTTTAGTTTTAAAGTTTAGTTTAGTTTTTAATCATTATCCAAAATAATCAATTATGAGCTAGATAATAGTTTAGGTGATTAAGCTAGTTCTTAATCAACTGAACCATCCAATCCTTTGGGAGAACGATATCGGCATTCACAGATTATACTACTTGGTACTACCCTGAGCACTTGCGGGTGTTGTAGCGGAAGCGCATCAAGTTTTTGGTGCCGTTGCCAAGGATTGTGTACAGTCTTATACGATCAACATAAGAACAAAACCAAAGCTATTGATTTAGCCTTTTTATTTTTATTTTATTTAACTTTTGGTTATTCTTCGTGTTGTATCTCAAGTACGTGTATGACCAGAGCTAACTCCTCGGGTATACTTCCCTACGATCCAAAATTAGAAAGAACTTTGAGAAGGGAATGATGACAAAGGGAGTTAGGTTTGACCGATGACCAACTGTCTCTGATCAATCCTGAGGATAATATTGAGGAGGAAGTAATGGTTAAAGACCTAGAGGTACCGATAAACAACATGGAGGGAAACCATGGAGTTGGCGGTGTTG
>CAOJBK010636883.1:82500-89879 GCA_948294925.1 Codiaeum variegatum | reverse complement strand
AATGATAATAAATCTCGTCGTTAATTCAAAAAATGAAACGAATATTAAAAAAAAACAAAAATAAAAAAAAAATGAATATTCAAAAGAAAATCTAGAGATTTAGCGTTCATTAAAAAGAGGAAAATCTTATGATAAATAAAAGAAAGAGAGACCCATATACGGAAGTATATGCTTTAGGCCAACATATATGCATGTCCACTCACAAAGCACGAAGAATAATTGATCAGATTCGTGGACGTTCGTACGAAGAAACCCTTATGATACTTGAACTCATGCCTTATCGAGCATGTTCTCCCATTTTAAAATTGATTTATTCTGCAGCAGCAAATGCTAGTCACAATATGGGTTTCAACGAAGCCAATTTAATCATTAGTAAAGCCGAGGTCAACGAAGGGGCTACTGTAAAAAAAATAAAACCTCAGGCTCGAGGACGGGGCTATCTGATAAAAAAATCGACTTGTCATATAACTATTGTATTAAAAGATACATCCTTATATGAAGAAGAAGAATATGAAAAATATAACATATAACTTAAAAAACCCGAGATGGATAAAAAAAAAAAGGAAATCCACAAATATGAGATTTTATAATATGTATAGGAAGTAGTGGGGGATTATGGGACAAAAAATAAATCCACTTGGTTTCAGACTTGGTACAACCCAAAGTCATCACTCTCTTTGGTTTGCACAACCAAAAAATTATTATGAAGGTCTACAAGAAGATAAAAAAATAAGAAACGGTATCAAAAATTATATAAAAAAAAATACGAAAATATCTTCTGGTGTTGAGGGAATTGCACGTATAGAGATTCAAAAACAAATTGATGTGACTCAGGTTATAATATATATGGGATTCCCAAAATTATTAATAGACAATAGCCCTAAACGAATAGAAGAATTACAGATAAATATACAAAAAGAACTTAATTGTGTGAACCGAAAACTCAATATTGCTATTACAAGAATTTCAAATCCTTATGGACACCCTAATATTCTTGCAGAATTTATAGCTGGACAGTTAAAAAATAGGGTTTCATTTCGCAAAGCAATGAAAAAAGCTATTGAATTAACTGAGCAGGCAGATACAAAAGGAATCCAAGTACAAATTGCGGGGCGCCTTGACGGAAAAGAAATTGCACGCGTCGAATGGATTAGAGAGGGTAGGGTTCCTCTACAAACCATTCGAGCTAAAATTGAGTATTGCTCGTATACTGTTAGAACTATTTATGGGGTATTAGGCATAAAAATTTGGACATTTTTCGACAAAAAAGAATAAGCCTTGTCTTTATATTCTACCCATTGATAGAACAAAAAATGAAAAACTCTTTCATTCTTTTTTTGTTTAATCAAAACAAAAAAGAAGCAATTCTACTTTTGATTTCTATAAGGTTGAATAAAATAAAAAATTCGATTAATAATTTGATATAATTGCTATGCTTAGTGTGTGACTCGTTGGTTTTTAAAAGGCAGGATTAAAAAATTAGAGTCAGGATTAAAAAAAGGGCTAACCTGTACTATGAACTAATAAATATAAGTATACAACTAATAACCAACTCATCGGCTTTGCGTTATCTGGATCAAAAGAAACAGTCAAGATATGATATATTGGTCATATCGTTGTAGCAATTGAAATCCTTTTTGCACAAACAAAAGAAAAACCAATCTAATTATGATTTGTAAATCAAAGTATAAAATTATGCAGATAAATGGAAGGATGAAAGAAAGAGAGAAAAAAAAAATATTAATGATATATAATTCCAATATGTAAGGTCTATGAATCATCACATAAAAGATAATGTAGTAAAGCACCAATAACAATTGATCTATAATTAAACTAATCTGTTCATAAAACAAACAATCAAGAGCCTCGAGCCAATAAAGACTGAGAAGATTGACTCAAGAACAAATTTCATTACAAATTCATTTTTCATTTTTTTCATTTTCATTTTTTTCATTCATTATTTTTCATTTTTCATTAAAGGCTCCATTGTAAAATTAAGACCTAACCATTAATGGAGAAGCGATGGGAACGACGGAACCTGTAAGTACATAAGATTTTATTGAAAACAAATCTTAATGATTTATTGGGGGGATAGCGAAATGAACCAGAAGACAATCCATTTAGTCTCGATTTAGTCTGAGAGATCATATCATGGGTTACCTCTAGAAATGAAATAAATATTGATATTGAAAGAGTAAATATTCGCCCGCGAAATTTTTGATTTCTAAATTTTAGCGATCTGATATCATAATTATTAATTCTAATAAAAAAAAATACAAAGAATTCCACAATTTAGTATATATATTAATTTATTCCATATATTACTAAATTTATTCCATATATTACTAAATTTATTCCATATATTAATATTTTATTCATTTTTATTCATTTATTCAACAAACGCATGTAATTTTTTTTAATCATTTCATTCGCGAGGAGCTGGATGAGACGAAAATCTCATGTCCGGTTCTGTAGTAGAGATGGAATTGCCCATCAACTATAACCCCAAAAGAACCCGATTTCGTAAACAACATAGAGGACGAATGAAAGGAATAGCTTTTCGAGGTAATCGGATTTGTTTCGGCCGATATGCTCTTCAGGCACTTGAACCCGCTTGGATTACATCTAGACAAATAGAAGCGGGACGACGAGCAATGACACGAAATGTACGCCGCGGTGGAAAAATATGGGTGCGTGTATTTCCCGACAAACCAGTTACTTTAAGGCCTACGGAAACACGTATGGGTTCGGGGAAAGGATCTCCCGAATATTGGGTAGCTGTCGTTAAACCAGGTAGAATACTTTATGAAATGGGCGGAGTAGCCGAAAATATAGCGAGAAAGGCTATTTCAATAGCAGCATCAAAAATGCCTATACGAACTCAATTCATTATTCCGGGATAGGACTATAGAACCAAAGGAAAAAAGACCTTTTGGATACCAAAAAAATCGCAAGTTTCTTTTTTTGTTTTGGAAAACAATATATCTTTTTTTTTTTCCTTTGCTTTGCATTAAAATAACAGATTAAAAAAAAATGATATGATCCAATCTCAGACCCATTTGAATGTAGCAGATAACAGCGGAGCCCGAGAATTGATGTGTATTCGAATCATAGGAACTAGTAATCGACGATATGCTCATATTGGTGACGTTATTGTTGCTGTGATCAAAGAAGCAGCACCAAATTCACCTCTAGAAAGATCCGAAGTAATCAGGGCTGTAATTGTACGTACTTGTAAAGAACTCAAACGTGATAACGGTATAATAATAAGATATGATGACAATGCTGCAGTTGTCATTGATCAAGAAGGAAATCCAAAAGGAACTCGAATTTTTGGTGCAATCGCCCGAGAATTGAGACAGTTAAATTTTACTAAAATAGTTTCATTAGCACCTGAAGTATTATAAAAAGGATTAGAAGATAAAAAATTATAAGATATAAGAATAGAAGAGATAACATTTAAGTTAAGATAAGACCAGTATATATTTATACTATTTTATTCTTTAATTCTATTTTATTACTTTTATTCTATTTTATTAAAACTATTCAAATTTATTATAATTATATAGTTATAATGTATTGTTATTATTTATCTATTGTTATAGTATTTCTTATTTTATTTCTATTATTTTTTATTTTTATTTATCTTTATTTATATTAAGTTTTTATATTAAGTTTTCTATTTTTTATATTAAATATATTAAAATATTAAATTTTATATTAAGTTTTTTATATTAAGTTATAGTTTTATATTTTTATATTAAGTTATAGTATGTGAATTTGAATAAATTTAATTTAAATAAATAAATTAAATATAAATAAATTAAATAAATATAAATTAACGTATTTGAATAAAAATGAAATTAATTAGAAAATTGTGTTTCACGCATATACCTTTACCGAATATACCTTTAATAAATTTATTAAAATAAAAAATAATTAATTAATTCATAAATCATAAAAAAAATAGAGTATGTTGATTATATCAAAACTAGAGAGAAATAATAATTTTAGTTTATCATGGGTAGGGATCCTATTGCTGACATAATAACCTCTATACGAAATGCTGACATGAATAGAAAAGTAACTGTTCGAATAGCATCTACTAATATCACCGAAAACATTATTAAAATACTTTTACGAGAAGGTTTTTTTGAAAATGTTAGAAAACATCAGGAAGGCAACAAAAATTTTTTGGTTTTAACCCTACGACATAGAAGGAAGAGGAAAGTACCATATAGAACTAGTCTAAATTTAAAACGGATCAGTCGACCAGGTCTACGAATCTATTCTAACTATCAAAAAATTCCTAGAATTTTGGGCGGGATGGGCATTGTAATTCTTTCCACTTCTCGGGGTATAATGACAGACCGAGACGCTCGACTAGAAAGAATCGGTGGAGAAATCTTGTGTTATATATGGTAATATTTCTGATATCTGAATTATATCCAGACTTCATTTTTGTGAAAAAAAAAAAGAGCAGGTTTCTAATATCATTCCCATTCCTATTACATTAGTTAATACTTCAAAGGGATTTTAGATGGAATGAAAGAATCAAAATGGATTCCAAAAAGTTTAATTGCTGAATCCCCCTTTCAATATTATTTCCAAGTTCATTTAGCTAATGAAGAGCTGCTTTTAAGTTATGTTTCAGGAAAGAGCCAGCGTAGTATATGTATACTCCGCGCAAAAATGTAAGTAAATATTTATAATTTAATTCGCGACCAGAGGACATCTATTTTATAGACTCCGTAACAAGAATTTGAATGATTAGACAGCTTTTTTTTTTTTCAACTTTCAAATTCGTTTCAGGATACAATTCAATGTTTCAGAATTTAAAGAAACTTATTTTCTTCAAACTTCAAATAAAATATGTATATTCAAGGATGGCAAATATGAAAATAAGAGCTTCTGTTCGTAAAATTTGTGAAAAATGTCGACTGATACGTAGACGGGGACGAATTATAGTAATTTGCTTCAACCCGAGACATAAACAAAGACAAAGATAATCTTTCTACGTGGAACTGCTCTAAGGAAAGGATCCGAGGTACAAATAAAAAAAAAATAAAGGATCTATTTTGACATAAAATGGATATATCCATAGACCTCTCACTTATATTTATGAGATGATAAAATATGACAAAACCTTTAACAAAAATGAGTTCACGCAGGAATGGACGTATTGGTTCACGTAAGAATGCACGTAAAATACCAAAAGGAGTTATTCATGTTCAAGCAAGTTTCAACAATACTATTGTGACTGTTACAGATGTACGGGGTCGAGTGATTTCTTGGTCCTCCGCCGGCACTTGTGGATTCAGGGGCACAAGAAGAGGAACGCCATTTGCTGCTCAAACTGCAGCGGACAGTGCTATTCGGACAGTAGTGGATCAAGGTATGCAACGAGCAGAAGTCATGATAAAGGGCCCTGGTCTTGGACGAGATGCGGCATTAAGAGCTATTCGCAGAAGTGGTATACTATTAAGTTTCGTCCGGGATGTAACCCCTATGCCACATAATGGTTGCAGGCCACCTAAAAAAAGACGTGTGTAAAAATAAATAATAAATATTAAAGATATTTCAAGAGAAATAAATAATTCAATGATTTCACAATATTATTATGGTTCGAGAAAAAGTAACAATATCGACTCGGACACTGCAGTGGAAATGTGTTGAATCAAGAACCGACAATAAACGTCTTTATTATGGACGCTTTATTCTATCTCCACTTATGAAAGGCCAAGCCGACACAATAGGCATTGCGATACGAAGAGCTTTGTTTGGAGAAATAGAAGGAACATGTATTACACGCGCAAAATCTGAGAAAATACCACACGAATTTTCTACTATAACAGGTATTCAAGAATCAATACATGAAATTTTAATGAATTTGAAAGATATTGTATTGAGAAGCAATTTGTATGGAACTTGCGACGCGTCTATTTATGTCAAGGGCCCTGGATATGTAACTGCCCAAGACATCATCTTGCCGCCTTTTGTGGAAATCATTGATAATACACAGCATATCGCTAGCCTAATGGAACCAATTGATTTGTGTATTGGATTACAAATTGAGAGGAATCGTGGCTATCGTATAAAACCGACAAATAACTTTCAAAACGGAAGTTATCCTATAGATGCTGTATTCATGCCTGTTCGAAATGTGAATCATAGTGTTCATTCTTATGGAAATGGGAATGAAAAGCAAGAGATGCTTTTTCTTGAAATATGGACAAATGGGAGTTTAACTCCTAAAGAAGCACTTCATGAAGCCTCCCGGAACTTGATTGATTTATTTATTCCCTTTCTACATGCAGAAGAAGAAAACTTACATTTAGAAAAAAATCAACACAAGATTACCTTACCCCTTTTTACTTTTCATGATAGATTGACTAAATTAAGAAAAAATAAA
Organism: Codiaeum variegatum; assembly: GCA_948294925.1. NCBI lineage: Eukaryota > Viridiplantae > Streptophyta > Magnoliopsida > Malpighiales > Euphorbiaceae > Codiaeum > Codiaeum variegatum. The sequence continues at coordinate 83,467 of CAOJBK010636883.1, read as the reverse complement.
AAAGAAATAGCATTAAAATACATTTTTATTGACCAATCAGAATTGACTCCTAAGATCTATAATTGCCTCAAAAGGTCCAATATACATACATTATCAGACCTTTTGAATAAGAGTCAAGAAGATCTTCTGAAAATTGAACATTTTCGTATAGACGATATAAAACATATTTTGGATATTCTAGAAATAGAAAAACATTTCGAAATTGATTTACCAAAAAATAAAATATAAATCCATCGGATTTCTATTCATTTTCATCTTTAGAAACAAAGATGAAAATGAATTTTGAATCTTTAGCAAAATCCATAGATTTGCGAAATAGATCAAAATTTGAATTGACTAGATGTTATCTAGGGAGAATTCACTTTGAAGCAACTATTCCCTAGATATACACATCATGATATTTTATTTTACAATTGAATCAATTTGAAATTGACTGGAATGGAAATTGAAAAAGACCTAAAGTTAGGGATTTATCAATAGGTAATGTTGCTCCAATACCTAACCAAAGAGCTACTGCAGTACCAATCAAAAAGACGGTTGTCGCAACTGGACGACGAAATGGGTTTTGGAATTTATTAACATTCTCCAAAAAAGGCACTGTTAATAATCCTGCAGGTACTGAAATCATTAAAAGAACACCCAATAACTTATTGGGTACTGTACGAAGTATTTGAAATACGGGAAAGAAATACCACTCAGGCAATATTTCCAAAGGAGTTGCGAATGGATCTGCGGGTTCACCAATCATTGATGGTTCTAGAACTGCTAATCCTACATTACATGCAATAGTACCTAGAATTACTACTGGAAAAATATATAAAAGATCATTGGGCCATGCGGGTTCTCCGTAATAATTATGACCCATCCCCTTAGCCAATTTAGCTCTTAATACAGGATCATTTAAGTCAGGTTTTTTTGTTATTGGGATAGGTGAATTCTTATAGATCCATCCTCCGAAGGAACCGGA
>CAOJBK010636883.1:60000-80000 GCA_948294925.1 Codiaeum variegatum | reverse complement strand
TATTCCAGAAATACAGAAAGAAAGAAATTTCACGACCGAACTACCAGACTTGATATAGAATAAAAATCCGAGACCAAAACACTTCCTTTTGTATTGAAGAGCCGGGACTTACAGTTCTTGTAAATCTAATTCATTGAAATTCCATCTAGTAAAACAGAAGAATTATAAATCTCCAAAATAATAGATAGAAATACCGCAAATAGAGCCATTGCTAGACCCATCAAAGGAGTGGTTCCCCATCCAGGAGCTACTTTACCATATTCCGAATTCAATGGTTTCAATAAATCCCCTACAACAGTTCGTCTTGGACCAGATCTAGAACTACCCTCTATGCTTTGTGTAGCCATAAATCCTATTTGTATTAATTGAGATCTGTTGACTTTGTATACCATTACGTTGTAAATAAATGATCTTATCATAGATCCATTGTGGTCTTGAAATTATATAATAATGGAAACAGCAACTCTAGTCGCCATCTCTATATCTGGTTTACTTGTAAGTTTTACAGGGTATGCCTTATATACTGCTTTTGGGCAACCCTCTCAACAACTAAGAGATCCATTCGAGGAACACGGGGACTAGTTGAAGTAAAGAGCCTCCCCAGGAGGCTCTTTACTTCAATTAAGATAACGAAAAATCATTTTACTTTTTTAGTTGGAACTTTAGGCGGTTCTCGAAAAAAGATAGCGAAAAAAATGATTCCTAAAGTTGAGACTAAAAGGAATGTATAAACCAATGCTTCCATAAATTCAACCGAGGTTTACAATTATAGCTTCCATATCTGTTTATTTGGGATCGTCTCCCGGATAAAGATTCAAAGAAAAGGTGGTGATTCAAATTAAGATGTCTACGATACCCTATGTCAAAAAATAGAGGCGAAAAGTAAGAGATCAAATGTTGTATCAAACTACTTGTCTTCTTGTAGTCGGATCTCCAAGTTTTTGGAATGCTCCAAATTCTACTTGAGCGTCTAAATCGGGATCAATACCAGCAAAAACGTCTCTGAACAAAGTTCGAGCACCGTGCCAAATGTGTCCGAAGAAAAAGAGCAGAGCAAATGAAGCATGTCCAAAAGTAAACCAACCCCTTGGACTGCTACGAAAAACACCATCGGATTTCAAAGTAGCGCGATCTAATTCAAAAATTTCACCCAATTGAGCACGTCTAGCATATTTTTTCACAGTAGCAGGATCACTATAACTGACTCCATTTAGTTCGCCACCATAGAACTCAACAGTTACACCTACTTGTTCGACACTATACTTTGACTCTGCCCTTCGAAAAGGAACATCGGCTCTAACAATTCCATCTCCGTCTACCAAAACAACTGGAAATGTTTCAAAAAAAGTAGGCATACGCCGTACAAAAAGTTCACGCCCCTCGTTATCTCTAAAGATAGGATGTCCTAACCACCCAACGGCTATTCCATCCCCGCTGTCCATTGAGCCTGCTCTGAACAATCCACCTTTTGCCGGATTATTGCCGATGTAATCATAAAAAGCTAATTTTTCGGGAATTTTAGACCAAGCTTCGGATAAACTTTGATTTTCGGCTAGCCCAGCGCTAACTCTTCGATATATTTCTTGTTGGAAGTATCCTTGATCCCATTGATAACGAGTAGGCCCAAATAATTCAATTGGGGTAGTTGCTGAACCATACCACATAGTTCCCGCAACAACAAAAGCCGCAAAAAAGACAGCAGCAATACTACTGGAAAGGACAGTTTCAATATTTCCCATACGTAATCCTTTGTATAAACGTTGGGGCGGGCGGACACTAAGATGGAATAGGCCCGCTAATATGCCCAATGTCCCCGCTGCAATATGATGAGAGGCTATTCCTCCCGGAATAAAAGGATCAAAACCTTCCACACCCCATGCTGGACTTACTGGTTGTACCTTTCCAGTTAGTCCATAAGGATCGGACACCCATATTCCAGGACCATACAATCCGGTTACATGAAAAGCACCAAACCCAAAACAAGCCACCCCTGAAAGAAATAAATGAATTCCAAAGATCTTGGGCAAATCCAAAGAAGGTTTTCCTGTACGTTCATCGCAAAATATTTCTAAATCCCAATACACCCAATGCCAAATAGCTGCCAAGAAGCACAAGCCGGAAAACACAATATGCGCCCCAGCCACGCCTTCATAACTCCAAATACCCGGATTGGTTATAGTTCCTCCTGTGATACTCCAGCCACCCCACGAATTGGTTATTCCTAAACGAGTCATGAAGGGTATAACGAACATACCCTGTCTCCACATTGGATCGAGAACGGGGTCAGAGGGATCAAAAACCGCTAATTCATATAGAGCCATCGAACCGGCCCAACCAGCAACCAAGGCTGTATGCATTATATGGACAGACAGCAAACGACCGGGATCATTCAATACGACGGTATGAACACGATACCAAGGCAAACCCATGGAAATACCCCTTTATTAACGAAAAATAGACACTATGTAACTTTATTGCACTAAAAAAACTATGTTATGGACCTCCCCTTTTAAGTGGATTATCTCGGATAAAGAAGTAATATTTTTTTCTATTCTTTTTATTTTAGTAATAATGTAACAATTCTGTTTGTAGGAACAAAGAAAAGAGAAGCAAATCTATTCTATACCCAATAAGTACCAATACGCAATGGGGAATTGACTTCATTTTCTTTTCTATGAGCGAATGCATAGAGATTTTTTTATCATTCAAAAGACCTATTTGTAAGAATTTGACTCTATTCGTTTGGGCTTCCTTTATTTTCTTTTTTTTTTTTTTATAAACTTATAAAATTCATGCATAAAATATTAAATATTAAATATTATAAGGGTCAATATTAATTATAAAGATCAATATTATTAAGACAATAAATTCATTGTTACGTTTTCACATCAAAGTGAAATAGAGTACTTAACTTTTTTCTTTCATTTAATGCCTATTGGTGTTCCAAAGGTCCCTTTTCGAAATCCTGGGGAAGACGATTCAATTTGGATTGACGTATAGTGCGACTTGTCAGATATATTGGGTCATACGGAATTCCCCCGTTCTCTCCCCCGATTGAGATATCCTCTGTTTCGCCCAAGAAAGTTGATTAAATCATCAAAATTTTGGAGCGTGAAGTGCAATGAAGTCCAATTAGATCTATGCTTTTGAGGTACCCGGATTAGTATTATCAATTAGAATAATTTATGGTTGGCTTTTTTTAGACCAAAAAAATAAAGTATCCAGGCTCCATTTAGAAAACCCAATTTGTAATATATCTATTATGATTACTACTTGTAGCATATTCTTTCTATTTATAAATTAGGAAAATTTTCAAACTGCGAATCATATTCAATCGAATAATATAAGGAATATGCCAAATATTTGGCAGAAGATGTGAAATTTATTAAATAATTTATTAAATAAAAAAAAAAGAAGTTGTAACAAAAAGGTGCGGTATGGGAACATTTGCCCTATATGTGCAAATAAAAATCGGGCAGATCTTTACTCGGAGTAGAGCACAAACCTAAAAGAATTGAAGAAGCCCATTCAGGAACAAGAAAATTCCATCGTGATTTGAATTGAATCTCGATGAAAGAATACATCAATGAGAAGTTAGTTTGATAAGTTTAATGAATTTTTTTATAGATAAACACGTCCAAACTCATCTTTCTTGAAAAATTGAGTAAAAGCCCCTTTATTCTAATTCTATTAGAATTAGAATAAAAAAAGTTAATAAAGTACTCACTATCAAAATAAAGTGGGGCTGGAATCTACACATTGATTTTTTTTTATTTTCGCAATTTGTGTTGAACCGTATGCATCAAAAGGTGCATGTACGGTTTCTAGAGGATAGAATTTTATCCTAATCAACCGACTTTATCGAGAAAGATTACTTTTTTTAGGTCAAGATATTGATAGCGAAATCTCGAATCAACTTATTGGTCTTATGGTATATCTCAGTATAGAGAGCGAGACAAAAGATTTGTATTTGTTTATAAACTCTCCTGGAGGATGGGTAATACCCGGAATAGCTATTTATGATACTATGCAATTTGTTCGACCAGATGTACAAACAGTATGCATGGGATTAGCTGCTTCAATGGGCTCTTTTATCCTGGTCGGAGGAAAAATTACCAAACGTTTAGCATTCCCTCATGCTTGGCGCCAATGGGTTTTTATTTGAATTTGAAAAAGAAAAAAGAAAACTATGCCTTCGCCATATGAAATATAAATATTAAGTAATAATAGCATGGCATTTAGAATTCGATATAAGAATTTTTTTTTAATATTAGATTATGTATCGAAAGAGTAGTATGAGATATTAAGGTTTTTTCTGATTTTATTCTATCAGGAGACTATTTCAGCGTCACAAACTTTGTTGTTTTCGCACCAGGGGCTCTTAATACTATCTATGTTATGAAAGAGTACGAAAAAAGATTCTATTATTTTCTTTTTTTTTTTCAAATAAAAAAAAAAAAGAAACTTTGGGATTGCTAAATCACTGATGAAATAAAGCAACGGGACCACCATAGTATTTTTGTTTTTTAACTCCTCCCAAGGAAAGGGCGGTTATTGGATCATTTACTGATTTAAGCCTGATAAACTATATGTTCGATGAAAGGTAAAAGTGAATTCTATTGTGGAGCCGTATGCACAAACAATGCCTGTACGGTTGTTCAATTCTATCTTTTTTTTTTTCTTATTATTCTTTATTTTCTTTTTTTTTTTTTTTTTTAATTCTTTATCTCTTCTCGTTATCTTATTATGCGAGATAGAATAACCATTTTTTTCTTATATCATCAGGGTAATGATTCATCAACCTATTGCTGGTTTTTATGAGTCACAAATAGGAGAATTTGTCCTGGAAGCAGAAGAACTACTGAAACTGCGCGAAATGCTCACAAGGATTTATGCACAAAGAACAGGAAAACCTTTATGGGTTGTATCCGAAGACATGGAAAGAGATGTTTTTATGTCAGCAACAGAAGCCCAAGCTCATGGAATTGTTGATCTTGTAGCAGTTGCCTAAGAAATAGCAGGAATTTCGCGCAACTTGCGATTTGAGATTTTTCGGAATTTCATTTCAATTTAATATTATACTAATATTTATATTTAATAATATTAATTATATTTACGAATATTAATTAATTATTTTAATATTAATTATTTATCACTAGAATATTACTAGAATATTAAAATTAATTATTTATTATTATTTATTACTAGAATATTAAACTAGAATATTAATATATTAATCTAGAAAAAATTCATAATCATCCGGTTAGGGTCGATCTAAACCAATCCATTATGCATACGATTCAACATGCCAACTATTAAACAACTTATTAGAAAAACAAGACAGCCAATAAGAAATGTCACTAAATCCCCCGCTCTTGGGGGATGTCCTCAGCGCCGAGGAACATGTACTAGGGTGTATGTGCGACTTGTTCAGATCGTGAGCTTGGACAAAAGAAAAAAATTTCCACTATCTGTGATCAGTACGGAGGAATAAGATAGAATGGAAAAATCCACTTCATTATCTAAAAAAAAAGATCTATCATATTCGTCTATTGTGTATCAAATTTATGGTTTCATTGGTGCAAATTCAACCACCTAAATTTTCAATTTAAAATGAAAAAAAAAAATTCCCCGTTGGTAGCCAACGATTATCCATTAAGCAGGGGAAATCTTATTTAAATTAAAAGAAAAAGCAGAAAAATTATGCCCCTACTCTTGCAAGAACGGACTAACAGGGTCAACTAATTAGCTAATCCTCATAATTAAATACCGTTACTGTATAGATAGATCTCCTTGTGAAAGACCTATTACTGGATGGATAATTCATAGGTAGAGCCAAAGAGTGTGAACTGTACACGTTAACAATAGCATTGATTAAATAATTAAATGAAGGAGGGGCTCCGGTGTATAGGGAAGACCTCACCGTTTAAGAAGTAACCATAGAAACGATGGAACCCACTATTTATTTATCCATTTCTATTTCTATTAATATATTAATTATTAATATATTAATATTAAATAATTAAATATTAATATTAAATAATTAAATTAGAATTCTATTATTTACTACTTTATTTATTTTAATACCTAGTATCAATAGAGTTTCTTATTTTGAGGTGAAATGCCTCGAAAAAAAAAATCGTGGTTGGGAAGGTTATAGTAGCAAAAGCCGTTGGAATTATTATTTTATACACTGGAAGAATCCGTTTTGGTATTTATAGAAAAGGGAAAAGAATAACTGAAAGAAAGGAAATCAATTAGTTATTCATCAAAGTTTCGTTTATTCAATGACCAGAATTAGGCGAGGATATATAGCTCGGAGGCGTAGAACAAAAATTCGTTTATTTGCATCAAGCTTTCGCGGGGCTCATTCAAGACTTACTCGAACTATTATTCAACAAAAAATAAGAGCTTTGGTTTCGGCCCATCGGGATCGAGACAGGCAAAAAAGAAATTTTCGTCGTTTATGGATCACTCGGATAAATGCAGTAATTCGCGAAAACGGGGTATTCCATAGTTATAGTAACTTAATAAACAATCTGTACAAGAAACGGTTGCTTCTTAATCGTAAAATACTTGCACAAATGGCTATATTAAATAAGAATTGTCTTTATATGATTTCCAATGACATTATAAAATAAAGAAATTTGAAGGAATCCATGGAATGTTTTACATGGAATTTCCTGAAGAATGAATTCCGAGAAGGTAGAATAGAAATTAGTATGATAAAATATGATCATAATATGATCAAGTAAAGGAGTCAAACTGAGCAAAAACATTCAATAAAAAAAAAATTTATTCTTCCCCAATTCATTTTTTTCTTACAACACGACAATCCATTTTTGATTGTCGAATTTGTTGAACAAAACACCAATCTACGTTTGAATTCGGATTGGAATTTTGATTCAATTGAGAAGTAAGCCTATTTTTCTAAGATCAGTAGTTATAGTGACCAACTCGCTTTTTTTTTTTTTCAAATTGTTTTTCATTATTAAGAAAAGGTAACGAAGATAAAATACGAGCTTGTTTTATAGCAATAGTAATTAATCGTTGTTGTTTTAAACTCAATCTATTCACGCGTCTAGATAATATTTTTCCTTGTTCACTAATAAATCGACTAATTAAACTCATGTTTCTATAATCAATTCGATCCCCCGATTGGATCGGGGGCAACCGCCTACGAAAAGATCGCTTGGACTTAAGAAAAAGTCGTTTTGATTTATCCATGGTTTGTTTATTCCTTATTTTAATATTTTAATTTTATTTTGAAAATCTTATTTCGTTCAATTGGATCAAAAATGATTTCGAATTAAGAAATAGGATTTTGCTTGTTTATTTAATATTTTTTAATATTTAAATATAATTTAAAATTTAAATTTAATATAATTTAAATATTAAATATATATATATATATATATTAATTAAATATATATTAATTAAAATATATATATTAACTTAATTATTAACTTAATTATTAACTTAATTATATCATTATGTTTCTATATATATGTCATTTTTCATCTTCCTTGTAACTTGTAAAGGGGGCGCGCAAGCGCTTGGTTGCATCTATTTCTTTATCTCCCCGTGAATTGTATGTTTGTAACAATAGGGACAGAATTTTCTCAATTCCAATCGACTAGGCGTATTGTGTCGATTCTTTTGAGTAATATATCTGGAAATGCCCGTTGATTTCTTATTAACACTATTTCGAACACAACCGGTACATTCTAAAATAACCCTTACTCGGACATCTTTACCCTTGGCCATGAACCTCCTTGGGGTTTTTTATTCACTAAACTCTTCTATTTTCCGATCCGAAGTGAAGAAGAAAGGAAAGGACCGAAAAAAATATAAGTTGCTAACTCAAAATCAGAGTATGAAAGATTTCATTGCAACTAATATAGTAATAAAATAATAATAAGTAATACAAAGATTTTAAACTATATTTAGATTAAAAATTTAGAATTAAAAGTTTAGAATAGAATCACAGTACAGTATTTCATTTAAGTATCTTGTATAATACTGTTGAACTAACCACATTTCCACCTCCCTTCTCTTAATTTAATTCTTAATTTAATTGAAGTTAATTTACTTTACTTGAAGCCGGGACCCCGGGTTCCTAGTTTTGCTGAAGTTGAATCTACTTTTTTCTTTTCTAACTTATTCTATCTAACTTATTCTAATTAAATACAAAAAAAAAAAAGAGAGGGGGTAGTAGTCACAGATATTAAATTGTATCTATAATCTTCTTTTCTTCACCAATTAAATTAAAAAAAAGGGAATGTCAACGCATCCGGGAAAAAACGATTGATCTCTATCAATAGACCTGCTAAAGACCCAAACCATAGAGTACTTATTACCGGTGCGACAGATAGATATGTTTTTAGATCTCGCATTTCAAATCCTCCTTCGTTATTGTTAGTGTAATAAATAATGTTTATTTTATTGTAATACATAATGATAATACATACAGATATATATATATATATATATGTAGTTAAGGGCCACTTGCATTTGTTTTGTACGCGAAATCTCTAATTCAAATTTAAATGTAAACCAATTTGATAAATCAAATTTTCCTTTTCTTAAAAAAAAAAAAGAAAATACGTCCTTTTTTTCCCCGAGCATTCACAAAATTTATGTAAATATTTATTTTATATTTTATATAATATATTATATGTTTGATATGGTATATAATAGATGATATAAGATGATATAAGATGAGATCCAAAAGAAAATGTATATCAATGGAGAAAAGTATGTATGTGGAAAACAAAACGGGTATTCTGTACAATAACATTGAAAACTAATTGAAAGGGATGTAGCGCAGCTTGGTAGCGCGTTTGTTTTGGGTACAAAATGTCACGGGTTCAAATCCTGTCATCCCTACCTATTACTTCGTCTCTGAGCAATAACGAGGGATCAATTGAGATCAATTAAAATTGGACGTACTTAATCTATATCTATAATTTCTATCATATTATATATGATAGTATAAGCATTCAAGATGTATTGGAGTTAAAAAAAGACTCTTTTTACTTACAGTTACATTTTTTGCAGTTACATTTTTTGTGATTGTGATAAGGAAGCGCTCTTAGTTCAGTTCGGTAGAACGTGGGTCTCCAAAACCCAATGTCGTAGGTTCAAATCCTACAGAGCGTGATTCTGCTCTTGTTTTGTTGGGTCAAAATTTATACGGAAAAATAGAAGAGCAATCAGAATTTGACCTCCTGCGGTAAAGAAAGGAGGAGGTCAAACAAGCAAGGTATTAATTAAATTAATCAAAGGTCCAATTGATCGCCCCGTCTGTATTGTAAATATGCGGTTACGAATAATCCGGCCAAAGTAATAGGAATTAGACCTAAGACAATTCCAAATAGAAGAACTTCAATCATTTCAATTTATTTGAAAAAGAGAAAAAGAGAGGTAATATCTATCCTTAAATATTAATCTATATCGGACCATAAATCTCAATAACGAAAAATTGGAAATTAACACAGTAAAGAACTCGAGAATAGATGGAATACTGTAGAAAATTTTCTTTTTCTTTTTAGAAATTGTTCATTCAATTAATTTCAAATAAGTCGTATCTTGCTCAGACCAATAAAAAGAACTGAGGTTATAGTTAAAGCTGCTAGTAGAAAACCGAAATAACTAGTTATAGTAGGCATGAAGGAGCTAAATAAAATTTTTTATACATATGCTTGTAAAGCAAAAGTACTTTCCTAAGTTAAATTTTTTGAAAGATAGGAGGATAAACAAAAATACCAAATAGAAGTTCAATTGAGAATTTTTTTATTTATTTTTACATTTATCAATCATTATAGACAGCACTAATAAAATAGAATGATATAGGTAAAAAAATCCATTTTTCATCTATGACATATACTTATACTCCTGTGATTCCGAATCAAGAGATCCGTTAGACAACTCTTGAGAAATAAAATAGAAAACTAATATTACAATAATTAAATATTAATAAATAAAAAAAATAAGTAATAAAAACTGTGTTGTATAACTTCATTCAAAAAAACTTTCTTTGAATCGCTACAAAATAAAATTTTTCTATTTTGATAGTTTCTTTTAGTTTATTTATTTAGTATTTGTAGATTTATATCTTTATATCAAATTTTTAGCGTTTTTTCGATTTTAGAAAGAAAAATAGAGGATCGTTTTTCATTCTAAAATCCTTTACTTTTTTCTTTCTATTTTTTTATTTCTATATTTCCATTTTATTTTACTTTAACTTATTAATTAACTTATTAGATTTATTAGTTGATTCATTCACATAATATCTCGAATAAGAAGAAAAAAGTATCGCACTATCAGAGCGCTCGAAACAATCAAATCTTTCTTTTATTTTCGTACAACTAGATTCTAAGACTAGTAATTTCGATTATCTTTTTCGTTTCTATATTTTAGATTTTTTCTTTCCATATAATAAAAAACCTTCTTTGTATTTAAGAAAGATCTTTTGGGTCTAATACACGAATACGTGCATCAAAAAGATTATTACAATTATTTTTTCGTTGTTCTCCTTCTTTCATCGAATATTCTTTACTACCGATACTTGTTAATGGATGACTAACCAATTCCTTAAAATAAAAAAAGAGAATAAAATGAAAAAAGAGAATTCCAACAAAAAACTCTTCTTCTATAACCGCAAAAGTTTTAGATTTCACATCTAATTGAATTGTCGAAAGATGATAATCTCCTTCATGAATTAGTATTGAAACTTGTCGAATTCCCATTTTCTTTTTTATTTATAGTCCACAATTAGTACAGAATTCTACAGAAGACAGAAGCAAGAAAAAGAAAAAAAAAAAGAAAGAGATTATCTATATCTAGGACTTCATTTCGATACTGATTGAAGTTGCGTTGCTGCGTCAGAAGAAGGATAGCTATACTGATTCGGTATACTTTAAAGAAACCCTCGGTACAATATTGACGATCTAACAAAGATTAAAGTTCGGTGAAATTTCATTTACTGATCTCATCTTTTACAGAATCGATCCTTTTTGATTGTACAAGAATATGTGGAGCTCAGTATGTCTGGAAGTACAGGAGAACGTTCTTTTGCTGATATTATTACCAGTATTCGATATTGGATCATTCATAGCATTACTATACCTTCCCTATTCATTGCAGGTTGGTTATTCGTCAGCACGGGTTTAGCTTACGATGTATTTGGAAGTCCTCGTCCAAATGAATATTTTACAGAGAGCCGACAAGGAATTCCATTAATAACTGGCCGTTTTGATCCTTTGGAACAACTCGATGAATTTAGTAAATCTTTTTAGGAGGCCCGATGACCATAGATCGAACCTATCCAATCTTTACAGTACGATGGTTGGCTGTTCACGGACTAGCTGTACCTACCGTTTCTTTTTTGGGGTCAATATCCGCAATGCAGTTCATCCAACGATAAATCTAATCCCAATTAATTATAGAACTATGACACAATCAAACCCGAACGAACAAAATGTTGAATTGAATCGTACCAGTCTCTACTGGGGGTTACTACTCATTTTTGTACTTGCTGTTTTATTTTCTAATTATTTCTTCAATTAATAGAAGAAAAGAAAATAGTAGAATAATAAATAAGAAATAGGAATTCTCTTATCCCGTCGGAAGGATATCATTTGATAATTATCTATGACTGTTTATGTCTCTAGCATGACCACTTGATTAAATGTGGAGGGAAGTGGGATAAATGGCCGATACTACTGGAAGAATTCCTCTTTGGATAATAGGTACTGTAACTGGTATTCTTGTGATCGGTTTAATAGGTATTTTCTTTTATGGTTCATATTCCGGATTGGGTTCATCCCTGTAAGTAATGGGGTGAACTGGGTTGTAGACATGAAAGCGTAAGAACTCAACGGACCCCTCTTTTCTCTATCTGATTCTAGGGGATCCCGTTGAGTTCTTAATAATCATAATACTTTATTCGTATAAGTGATAAAATAGATTACTCTTTTTTGATATGTCAAATATTTCAAAAAATTATATTTTTCTATACTAATAGAACCTTGAGAAATGGGATCAAGAATCATTATTATTTTGACACAAGAAAGGGATGTGGAAAATTCCTTTTCTTGTGTCGAAGACTAGGAAGACGAGTAAAATAATACCTCCTAGAATCCTTTGTTCCGACCTTTCCGCTTACTTATTTTATGCTTAGCATTTAGTCAAATTTGATTCTATTAGAATAATTAGAATAAAAAGGCTATTGATCCACTCTATAGTAAGATAATCACACTGCTCCAATTTTATTTAGATTAAAAAACACAAAAGAAGGGATAAAGTCAAAGAGTCTTCTTACCAATATACATATTATGACTAGAGATGCAGTACAAGTAATTCCCAAAATCGGATATAAAAAAATAGAAAAAAGCAAAGAATTTTCCACAATTTTTTTTTTTATCATATATAATTACCAAGAAAAATTTTGTTCTTTGCTTTTTAAGAACTCGATGTTGATAAATTTACAGATCTAGAAATTCATTTCGGACAATTGAACCTTCTCAAACTGTTTCTTTTTAAGAACCAAAAAGATTTGTGCCAAAATAATAGATGCCAAGAAGAACAAAAGGCCTTGGACACGCAATGGGTCTTGAAGTACTATTTCTGCATCCCCCTGACCAAATCCACCCACATTAGGATTACTCGTTAATGGTTGATCAACTTTGATGGATTCACCTTCTGAAACAAGAAGTTCTGGTCCTGGAGGTATAATATCAATAGCTTGACGTCCCTCTGACGCATCCATTATGGTTATTTCGTAACCCCCCTTTTCTTTTCGTATGATTTTGCTTACTACACCTGCTGCTGTAGCATTATAAACCGTATTGTTACTCTTGCTCCCATCGGGATAAATCTGACCCCTTCCTCTGTTTCCGCCCACATATATGGGATATTTTAAAAAGTGAACATCTTTCTTAGTGGCGGGATCCGGAGACAGAATAGGAAAGGTAATTTCACTATATTTCTGACCAGGAACAGGACCTATCACAAGAATATTTTTTTTAGTGGGGCGATAACTCTGAAAAGACAGATTTCCTATCTTTTTTTTCATCTCTGGCGAAATACGATTGGGAGGGGCTAATTCAAATCCCTCAGGTAAAATAAGAACAGCCCCCACATTCAAAGCCCCCCTTTTACCATTACCAAGGATTTGTTTCAGTTGCATATCATAAGGAATTCGAACAACTGCCTCAAATACAGTATCCGGGAGTACCGCTTGTGGAACCTCAATATCCACGGGTTTATTAGCTAAATGACAATTGGCACAGACAATACGGCCAGTAGCCTCACGTGGATTTTCATAACCCTGTTGTGCAAAAATGGGATATGCGTTTGAAATGGATGACCAAGTTATTATATATATCATTAGCGATACGGAAATGAAACGAGTAATCTCGTCCTTTATCCAAGAGAAGGTCTTTCTAGTTTGCATGGTCCAATCATTGATCCTGAAAATTTCTACAATAAAATTAGTTAGGTCCCTAGTATAGTTCCCTATCCACGATACTGCTATTTACTTAAAAATTGCTACTAAAATATAAACTATAGGATGAAAATCCCTTGTATGTATAGAAATATAGAAAGAAGAAATATATAGTATATATAAATATAAAGAGTATATAGAAATAGAAATATAAAGATATATAATATAAAATATTATATATATATATAAAGTAAGATTTTGAATGTTTTGCTTATGGACAAAATAACAAACATTTTAATTGGATTCACGGATCATTTCATTTTTCAGTCATTCATTGAATGATAAATCACTACAAGTGACGGAGATACACGATTTAAATAACGGAAAATAAAATATTTAAAAATTGTATCGAGGATGACTGGAAAAGTGGAAACAAGACCAGATATAATTTGATCATTATGAGCAAATCCAAAATCTTTGTAGACAGAGCCGATCATTAGTTCCCATCCGTGGGGTGAATGGAATCCTATACATAAATCCGTTAATAAAAGAATCGAAAAAGCTTTTATTGTGTCGCTTAAGTTATATAGGAATTCTTGAACCCAAGAATTAAGAATAATAAGTTCTTCATTACTTAGAATAGAATAACCACTTAGAATAATGAAACAGATTATATTAGTCGAGACGTGTAAAAGCGTATGGATACGATCCTCGTTGTGCATCTTGATCAATTGGATCGTTTCTTTGTGGATTCCGATACGAAACTTTTGTAAATGTGTTTCCGGGTATTCCTTTATCATTTCGTCCAAGTGAACGAGTTCCTCTAATTCTATGAATTTTTCTAGAATACTTTTTTCCTGGATATCATTTAAAAAAGTTTCGGAGTTACTAATATTACACCAATTAATAACCCAAGATTCAAAACTTTTTTTAAATAAAACCGAGATCCACCAGGGCAAAACAACTATAGATGTAAGATATAGAAGGGGAATAAATGTTTTTTTTTTCATTTTTTCATTTGTGAATTTTTAATGAACCCACTCCATTTATCGATTCTATATGATCTAATATTTCTATTAAGCATAAGTTCTATTACAAAGCTTCGAACCTATGAATCTATTCCCTGTTTTTTTGTGAGTCAGTGGTTAGTCTTTGAATTTTGAAAGAATAATAAAAAAAAAAAAAAAATAGCCAACCTTTCCTATATTCCACTATTCTGCAGGAATAATTGAGAAAGATTTCTGAATACAATAACATTGTGGTATGGAAATCAGTGGCAAAAGACAGAAAAGTTATCATTCTAAGTGGTCCAATCCTTTGTTTATTAAGGAGGACAAAAAAAGATAAAAAGAAACGAAACGTCGATTGACAAAAAAAGGAGAGATCATTTACAAAATATGATCTATCCAGTATCCATTTTAAATATTGAAAAAAAAAAAGAGAATTTCTTTATTTTATATCGAAATGCTTTGTTTTGATCGATGAGAGGGGTCTATTATTCTATTATTTAGTATTTAGATTTATTACTTGTTTTGTTACTGAATTTAGTGAATTTATGTACGCATAAAGAAATTTGCAGATAAAAAAGTTTCATTTTTTCTAATTGTTTTGTTCCGTATCTACGTATATAAAATATATGTATTCTTTGGTTCATTTCAAAATCAAAACACTTCAATTGGTACACGCAAAAAATAGGCCAATTCGGCTACTTTTTGCTCAATTTCTCGTGGAGTCAAATTCTCATCAGTACGAGTCAAAGGAATGGAGCCCCGTCCCCTGATTTCCAGATAAAGGACACACCGAGCGTAAATACCTTCTTTAACTTCTATTCTAATAGACTGAATATCTTTCATAAGGAATCGGAGTAAGATGCGACGATTTTTTCCAGGAAATCCCCAGCGAAAAATACACACTATTCCTTCTTTTCTATCGAACCGATCGTAACCACTACCTACATTCCACAAAATTGTGCACCACAAATAAGAACTAATAAATAGACCGGCGATCCCATAGAAAGACATCACAATCCCTTGTGGAAAAAAAATGATTTGCTGAGACGGAAATAAAGATATCAAATTTCTGCCAAGATAACTGGAAATTCCAACCAATAAAAATCCCACTGAACCTAAAAAAAGTATAAAGGCCCAGCAGAAATTACTTGTTTTTCGAGACCCCGCTATAAGTTCTATCCATATACGTTCTGATCGCCAACTCATACTAGATCTAGTTGTTTTTTTTTTTGTGAAGTGGGAGACTTGCCCAAAAAACGAATTTTACTTTCTTTGAAGTAACTTTCATCAACTCACACTATTGAGTTGAATCTTTAGGAGGAATTCCTTAGATTTAAAAGAGATTAAAAAGGAAGCCCCCTCCTATGATCCCCTATCTACACATATATAAAAACATTGGCTTTGCATTTATTTCAGGCATCCGCCACAGTCTCGATTTATTTTCAAATAGTTCATTTACTCATATAGAATATTTACGTCTGCACAAGAACCCTTTCATTTATGTTTGAGGGAAGGGCCCGCATATTCTCTCATATTTCTACTAAATAGCTATCTGTATTATGATCCAAATCTAACTAAGTCTTGAAAAAAAAAGAAATGAAATCTAGCCCCATCGGGCCTAATTAGATCTAAAAAATCTTGTTTTTTTGAACATGAAAAGATAAAGAAGCCATTGCAATTGCCGGAAATACTAAGCCCACTAAAGGCACAAAAATGGAGGGTAAATTGTTGAGAATTGTCATAGAATGGGCACCTCGATTTAATATTTGTACCTTCATTATATTAATTATTTATATTAATTATTATATTAATATTTTATAATATTATTATTTAGTATTAGATTATTATTAGTATTAGAAAGATATCTTATAATCATTATAATTCGTATATAATTCTACTAAGTATATCTATATAATTCTACTAAGTATATCTAAGTGACTATATATAATAAAGTGCAAAGAGTTTAGAACTAACTAAATAACTTCTTTCTATTTTATTTCTACATGAAATATCTATGATAATCCACTTATTTTTTATTCTTATCTTCTTTTTTTTATTGTCTTATAACTTTAATTTGAAAATTTGACTTTAATAAAAAAATAAAAATAAAGAGTTTTCCGCTTATAAATTCCCGAAAAATTCGTTTAATTTATAATCCGAAATTTGCTCTTATGTCACAAAAAAATCCATATCTTCGGATTTTTTCCTTTGATTCATATCTGCTCGTCAGAAAAAAATAATTTTTCATTTTTAACAAAATTTTTTTTATTTTTAACTAAATTAAATTCAATTGAATTAACTAATTTAATTAACTTAAGACTCCCCTTGATTTATGATTCAAAGGAAAGAAATCGTGAAGTTGAAGTAACTCATCCAGAACGCCTTTTAAAGGATTACGTGGTACGATTGAATCGAATAAGCCCTTATGGAATAAAAATTCGGCCGATTGTGAACCTTCAGGTACTGTCTTATTCAATGTTTGTTCAATTACTCTTTTACCTGCAAATGCAATATAAGCGTTAGGTTCAGCAATAATAATATCCCCCAACATACCAAAACTAGCTGTCACCCCGCCAGTCGTAGGAGATGTAAGGATTGATATATAAAATAACTTTTTATTTGATTGATAATCATATAAAGCAGAAGATATTTTAGCCATTTGCATCAAACTCAAACTTCCTTCTTGCATGCGTGCTCCTCCGGAAGCACACACTAAAATAAGAGGTAAAAATTTATTGGTAGCATACTCGATCAAACGAGTTATTTTCTCCCCTACTACAGATCCCATACTACCCCCCATAAACTGAAAATCCATAACCCCAATTGCTACGGGAATGCCATTTAGTTGACCTGTGCCTGTTTGAACAGCCTCGGTTAATCCTGTCTTTTTTTGATAAGAATCAATACGATCTTTATAAGGTTCTTCTTTTGAATGAAATTCAATGGGATCCAGAGATACCATGTCTTCATCCATAGAATCCCAAGTGCCTGGGTCAATCGAAAGTTCAATTCTATCTGAACTATTCATTTTCAAATGATATCCACATTGTTCACAAATATTCATTCTTGACTTAAGAAATTTCTTATAATTTAACCCATAACAATTTTCGCATTGAACCCACAAATGCTTGTATTTTTGAGTTATATCGAGATCATTAGAACTTTCTCTTATAGTTAAATCGCTACCAGTCGTGCTAGTTCTTAGACTGGAACTCTGGCTTTCACTACTATTTAAACTTTCACCACAAATGTAACTATAAATGTAACTTTCACTGTAATTGTTACTACCACTTAAAATATAACTATCAATACAGACTTGAGAGCGAAGATAACTGTCAATGCAACTATTGATGTAATTATTCCAACTATATTTAGTATCATACTTATAATGATCATAGTGGGAGTCGCCGCTCCTAGAGCCATTATTCAGATAACTAGAATTGCAATAACTAGAAAAAGAACTTTCTAGTTCATTCAGAAAAGAATAATCAGTGTCAATCTCAAAAACTTGATTTTCAATATTAAAATATATGGAATAACTGTCCCTATTACTATCCCTAACTAAAAAAGTTGCATCAGCGCTGAAATTCTGAATGTCCCGGACGCCGACTAAATGATCACCATTACTGTAACTAAAGCTGTCACTATTACTCCAACAATGGGTGTTTTTATCTGTATCATTTAGAATCGGGGCTTCACTTATACTGGTATTTTCAAGAGGACTGAAACTATCCATTGATTTACTTAGCCTACACCTGTATCCTAATTCCACATTGGATAAGATCAAATTGAACCGCCGTTTTTCCATAGAACTTTCTTGCTTCTATTGACATCAAAATGATAGATGAATAGTCATTCGCTGAAAAAAAAATCATTTAAATATTTTATTTCCTCTCAAAATAAGTATATAGATCCAATCAGTAGGATTATTAACTAATAACTAATAAGGCGTAGAAAAAAATGATTCTCTTTTGCTTTTTTTGTGAAAACCCGGAGTATCGCTTCACTATATATGATATGGTTATGGTGGAATCCCATTTTCAATAATTTTTCAATTAGAATATACTAGAATAAGTCTAAATTCTAAATATAAATAGAAAAGGAATTAGTCATATTGTATCAAATTCGCATCGAGAAAAGTAATATTTCTTTTCTCCGAAAAATATGAAAAAAAAAACACACATTTTTTGTAAAATCTCGTCTATTAATAAGTTTCTATTCCAACACGGAACGAAAAGGACAATATACAGGATGGGTAGAAGAAGTTGTGATATCGGGCTCGACCCACGATCCGAAACTAGGGAATATAAAAGAATACACCAATCCTATAGATCCTTAGGATTAATTGTGGATCCAAGATAACAATAGAAAGGTTTGAGTTACTTATTCTTATATTTTGTCTTTCAAATCTTATATATTTAGTTAAATATGTATCTATCAAAAATATATCCAATAGGATCTTTGTATTAGGATCTTTGTATTAGGATCTTTGTATTCGGCTCAATCCTTTTTGTAAAAGATTGGGCCGAGTTTAATTGCAATTCAATTAAAAGAACGAGCGTCAATTAGTGGATTACAAGGTATCCATTGCTTCAAATTCAAATTTAATCTCCTTCCATACTTCACAAGCAGCAGCTAGTTCAGGACTCCATTTGCTAGCCTCACGGATAATTTCATTACCCTCACGAGCAAGATCACGTCCCTCATTACGGGCTTGTACACATGCTTCTAGAGCTACTCGATTAGCTACGGCACCGGGTGCATTTCCCCAAGGGTGCCCTAAAGTTCCTCCACCGAATTGTAGTACGGAATCATCTCCAAAGATCTCGGTCAGAGCAGGCATATGCCAAACGTGAATACCTCCTGAAGCTACAGGCAGAACACCTGGCAGAGAGACCCAATCTTGAGTGAAATAAATACCGCGGCTTCGATCTTTTTCAATAAAATCATCACGCAGTAAATCAACAAAGCCCAAAGTGATCTCTCTTTCCCCTTCAAGCTTACCTACTACAGTACCGGCGTGAATATGATCTCCACCAGACATACGTAAGGCCTTAGCTAGTACACGAAAATGCATACCATGATTCTTCTGTCTATCAATAACTGCATGCATTGCGCGATGAATGTGAAGAAGTAAACCATTATCTCGGCAATAATGAGCTAAGGAAGTATTTGCAGTGAATCCCCCAGTTAAGTAGTCATGCATTACGATAGGAACTCCTAATTCTCTGGCAAAAACAGCCCGTTTGATCATTTCTTCACATGTACCTGCAGTAGCATTCAAATAATGTCCTTTGATTTCACCTGTTTCAGCCTGTGCTTTATAAAGTGCTTCGGCACAAAACAAGAAACGGTCTCTCCAACGCATAAATGGTTGGGAGTTCACATTCTCATCATCTTTGGTAAAATCAAGTCCACCGCGAAGACATTCATAAACCGCCCTACCGTAATTCTTAGCGGATAGCCCCAATTTAGGTTTAATAGTACAACCCAATAGGGGGCGACCATACTTGTTCAATTTATCTCTCTCAACTTGGATT
>CAOJBK010636883.1:47500-55000 GCA_948294925.1 Codiaeum variegatum | reverse complement strand
TCCGGAGTTTTATCCCCGATTAGCAAAGGGCCGGAGAAACTTTCTAGTTATGAATCGGGTATAGAACCAATGGGCGATGCTTGGTTACAATTTCGAATTCGTTATTACATGTTTGCTCTAGTTTTTGTTGTTTTTGATGTTGAAACTGTTTTTCTTTATCCATGGGCAATGAGTTTTGATGTATTGGGGTTATCCGTATTTATAGAAGCTTTAATTTTCGTGCTTATCCTAATTGTTGGTTTAGTTTATGCATGGAGAAAAGGAGCATTAGAATGGTCTTAATTCTTGAATATTCCGTAAAAAACACTGAAAAAAAAAAATAACATTGCGACAATTATGAATTCTATTGAGTTTCCCTTACTTGATCAAACAACTCAAATTTCAGTTATTTCAACTACATCAAATGATCTTTCAAATTGGTCACGACTCTCCAGTTTATGGCCACTTCTCTATGGTACCAGTTGTTGCTTCATTGAATTTGCTTCATTAATAGGCTCACGATTCGACTTTGATCGTTATGGGCTAGTACCAAGATCTAGTCCTAGACAAGCGGACCTTATTTTAACAGCCGGCACAGTAACCATGAAAATGGCTCCTTCTTTAGTGAGACTATATGAACAAATGCCAGAACCAAAATATGTTATTGCCATGGGGGCATGTACAATTACAGGGGGGATGTTTAGTACCGATTCTTATAGTACTGTTCGGGGAGTCGATAAACTAATTCCTGTAGATGTCTATTTGCCAGGCTGTCCGCCTAAACCGGAGGCGGTTATAGATGCTATAACAAAACTTCGTAAAAAAATATCTCGAGAAATTTATATTTATGAAGATCGAATTAGGTTTCAACCGGGGAATCGGTGTTTTACTACCAATCACAAGTTTAATATTGAACGCACTACTCATACTGGAAATTATGATCGAGGATTACTCTATCAACCGCCGTCTACTTCAAAGATCCCTCCTGAAACATTTTTCAAATATAAAAAGTCAGTATTGTCCCTCGAATTAGTAAATTAGAGGAAGGATTTATTTGTACAGAATAACAAAAGGCAGGTCAATCTTCATAAATTTCATCGTAAATGTGAAATACTTAATATTATACAAAACAAATATAAATGTGGGAGAGAGAAAAAAGATGCAGGGTCATTTGTCTGCTTGGCTAGTCAAACATGGACTAGTTCATAGATCTTTGGGTTTTGATTACCAAGGAATAGAGACTTTACAAATAAAGCCCGAAGATTGGCATTCCATTGCTGTCATTTTATATGTATATGGTTACAATTATCTGCGTTCGCAATGTGCCTATGATGTAGCACCGGGCGGGCTGTTAGCTAGTGTATATCATCTTACGAGAATAGAGTATGGTATAGATCAACCAGAAGAAGTATGTATAAAAGTATTTGCCTCAAGGAAGAATCCTAGAATTCCGTCTGTTTTCTGGGTTTGGAAAAGTGCGGATTTTCAAGAAAGGGAATCATATGATATGCTGGGAATCTTTTATGATAATCATCCGCGTCTAAAACGTATCTTAATGCC
The DNA here is from genome assembly GCA_948294925.1 of Codiaeum variegatum. Taxonomy (NCBI): domain Eukaryota; kingdom Viridiplantae; phylum Streptophyta; class Magnoliopsida; order Malpighiales; family Euphorbiaceae; genus Codiaeum; species Codiaeum variegatum. Next base: position 53,461 of record CAOJBK010636883.1, on the reverse strand, counting down.
GGAAAGTTGGGTAGGGTGGCCCTTACGTAAGGATTATATTGCTCCCAATTTTTATGAAATACAAGATGCTCATTGACTAATAAGAAACTAATCTTCAGTGTTACAACTTCAGATATTCAAGGAATATCTGTACGCTCTCTTATAGATTAACAGAGTCATTAAAGTCTCAGTCATATTATTATGGATAGACTAAATAAATAAAAAAAATAATACAATTAATACAATAATAATACAATTAATACAATTAGGGATTCATTGAATTCTCAAATTTGGAAGGTATTTCTTTTTTTGGACGAGTCGAGCTAATAGGATGACCTAAACGAATTCTGCATTATGAACTTTGTACCGCGCATACCCCTTAGATGAGCTATATAAAGTCACATAACATAGGAGGGAATGAAAAAATAGAATATGAAAGAAAATAAATACAAAGAAATGAAAGAGGATCGGATTCTATTTATACTGTATCTGAGATGAAACTTGAATATTTCCCCCCTTCAATTCCTATAGATATAGACTATATATAGACTATATTTTAACTAAATTTTAACTAACTAATTTAACTCTAATCTTTTGAATCTATATGAAGAAGAAACACTCTTTTTGAACGAGAGGAGACACATTACATTATAAACAAATCAAATAAAAAAGAAGAGGAAACCTAATCTCATTTTTTTATATACTTTTTTTTATAACATCTAATTTATAACATCTAAAAAGGATATATCTACAGACATTTAGATGGATAAGTTAAGCATATATCATGATCTATACTCTTAACGAATATGTATTAATGAATATGTATGCCGAGCTATATCCGATCTATATCAATGAATTTAATTAAGTAATTAAATTGTAGAATAGATACTCATACATAAATGGTTCATGTGTCAGGAACCAGATTTGAACTGGTGACACGAGGATTTTCAGTCCTCTGCTCTACCTGCTGAGCTATCCCGACCATTTTCGACGCGCCGTCTTCCTTTCTTCATTTTACTAAACGACTTGGGTCTATGTCAATTAAAAAAAAGACGAAAAAGTATTCTAAAGTCTTATCCGACCTAGAATGTTTTTGTATCTTTAAAATAAAAAGAAAGAATAAAAAAGACGACTTCGTAAATTTCAGTTCGAATAATGATTTCGATTGTTAATCATTCCAATTTCCCACGGGGATTCCTTGTTTTGCTCAAAAATGTTCATTTAACGAACAGAGAAAATAGGATAAAAAATAATTCAATTAGGGAGTCGAGCGGGCCTTTTTGGGGATAGAGGGACTTGAACCCTCACGATTTCTAAAGTCGACGGATTTTCCTCTTTCTATAAATTTCCTTGTTGTCAATATTGACATGTAGAGCGGGACTCTATCTTTATTCTCGTCCGATTAATCAGTTATCTATCAGACTATGGAGTGAATGATTTGATCAATTAAAATTCAATCCTTTCTTCAACTTGGAATCAAGTCAAAACTATGGATTAATCATTTGAGATAGTATTTCAATATGTATACCTATGTATATAGGTTTATCCTTTACTTTATCCTTTCTGGAGTTTTGACGGAAGGATTTCTTTACTTTACTAATGCAACGCAGTCAACTCCATTTGTTAGAACAGCTCCCATTGAGTCTCTGCACCTATCCTTTTTTTATTCTGTCTTTTTGAACTTTGTTTGTTTTCGGAAAACAGGATTTGGCTCAGGATTGCCCATTTTTAATTCCAGGGTTTCTCTGAATTTGAAAGTTATCACTTAGTAAGTTTCCATACCAAGGCTCAATCCAATTAAGTCCGTAGCGTCTACCAATTTCGCCATATCCCCTTTTTTTGTTTTGAGATTAAGATCTTATTATTATCCCATTCCCCCTTTTTCATTTATATTCTACTGGAACTGTTGAAGTCATTAGATACCAATTCTTATAACTTATAAAAAGTGTTTCTTCTTTTTTTTTCGTATCTATCTTCGTTCATCTCTATTAGAGACCCTTATTTAGTCTAATCAGAAAGGATTCTATCATTTCTCTACCCGTAAATTCAATATAGATGTATATATACCACATTTATTATATATATTTCTCCTACTCTCATTTTTTCTCGTGCAATTTTGAATACTCGAACGATCGATTCTTTTTTCCATATTCATAGTAATTATAAATAACTAAGATAGTAATTATAAATAACTAAGAATGAAAATAACTAACAACGAAAAGAAGAAAAGTTAATAGTCAGGATTCCATTAGTTTACTAAATTCGTATGCATGTACAATTTCTGTTATGTGAGCCCGCTTAGCTCAGAGGTTAGAGCATCGCATTTGTAATGCGATGGTCATCGGTTCGACTCCGATAGCTGGCTTTTCTCTATTTGTTTTTACATGATTGATAATTTTTTTTTTAATTTTTAAATCAAAGAACATTAATATTGAAAAGTCTTCTTTAAAGGGCCTCTTTCCTTTTTTTACAAGGGTGCCCGGTTATTATGTGGTGGAAACTTCCAACTATGAACAAAAGTTAGAGTAGTTAAATCTCTGTAGAACAAATCAAGAACACAAAAAAGACCTTATATATGTATATATATATACATTATTGGTATATATACAATAAGGTCTGGATATTGATACAATCCATCTCATTTGTTTTTGTATTATACTACTTCAGTAGATTTTGCTTCATTTATCATATTTATTCTTTAGTTCAGTTTTAATTTAGGTTTCTGAAACTTCAATAAAATAAGGAAAACAAGGAGTTTTTATGTCACGTTACCGAGGGCCTCGTTTCAAAAAAATACGCCGTCTGGGGGCTTTACCGGGACTAACTAGTAAAAGGCCTAGAGCCGGGAGCGATCTTAGAAATCAATCACGCTCCGGTAAAAAATCTCAATATCGTATTCGTTTAGAAGAAAAACAAAAATTGCGGTTTCATTATGGTCTTACAGAACGACAATTACTTAAATACGTTCGTATCGCCGCAAAAGCCAAAGGGTCAACGGGTCAGGTTTTACTACAATTACTTGAAATGCGTTTGGATAACATCCTTTTTCGATTGGGGATGGCGTCAACTATTCCTCGAGCCCGCCAATTAGTTAATCATAGACATATTTTAGTTAATGGTCGTATAGTAGATATACCAAGCTATCGCTGCAAACCCCGAGATATTATTACAGCGAAGGATGAACAAAAATCTAGAGCTATGATTCAAAATTTTCTTGATTCATCCCCCCAGGAGGAATTGCCAAAACATTTGACTCTTCACCCATTCCAATATAAAGGATTGGTCAATCAAATAATAGATAGTAAATGGGTTGGCTTGAAAATAAATGAATTGCTAGTGGTAGAATATTATTCTCGTCAGGCTTAAGCCTAACTAAAATAACAAGGGTTCGAGTAATTTTGCCCCCTGCCGCCTAGGTAAAGAAACCAAAAGCAAGGGGTTGATCAGGGGATTTTTCTCCTATTCATATATCATAGAACGATAGGGATATTTTCATTCCTTTCCATTTCCAGTATTTTCTGTACCGCAGAAATTAGGAATAGAAAAGCTATAGCAAGGAAAGGTTTAACTGGTAGAATAAAGATATCCATTGTTATGCGGTTTGATACATTGCGATCAGTAACATTGAAAAATTAGATGAAGGTACGGAAAGAGAGGGATTCGAACCCTCGGTAAACAAAAGCCTACATAGCAGTTCCAATGCTACGCCTTGAACCACTCGGCCATCTCTCCTACATAATGATTATGGTCCAGAAACCGAGTGAATCGCGAGTCATTCATATTAGATTGGTGCACAGGTATGGTACGTACAATCAATTCGAACTATAAAAAAATAGAAAATTTTGAATCAAATAAAGAACTTTCCTTCGAAATTGGGGGATAAAGATAATTTTTTTTTGTTTTTTATAATTTTATAAATTGAGTCTGTTTTTATGTTATTTTGTACTGTACAATTACTTTTTTGTGGGATCGTTTTCTCATAAGAGGTAATTAAAGGAAATTATAAAATGGATTGCTACTTATGCCTAGATCCCGGATAACTGGAAATTTTATTGATAAGACCTTTTCAGTTGTAGCCAATATCTTATTACGAATAATTCCGACAACTTCGGGAGAAAAAGAGGCATTTACTTATTACAGAGATGGTGTGATTTGATTTACCGCTTCCAGTCTTAAGAGAAAGACACATTAATCGGAATAGAAAGATTTGAAATAACTCTACGCTTGTTGAAGGTGAAGTTTCTGAGTTTCTAAATAAAACAATTCCTTCTGTCGGGTATCCTCGATTAATGCAGCCTCAGATGCTTCAATTGTCAATTCTAGCATTGAACGAAAGGTTACACCTATGGTATGGCTGGCTATGGGTTCTGTATTGTAGGTTAACCCTACCCCACTAGTACCAATAGGCGGCATAGAGGAAGAAGCACTACGCCTAGGAATCAACAACACGAAAACTTTGTTAGAAATTATCCCTTTTCTTTATTTGGATCGGGACTAAGAAGAATGGTTGGGAAAACAAACATCCATCTCGTTCGTACCTTGGATACCCGTATAACCATCGAAGACTGTTGAAGTGACTAATTCCTAGAAATTAAGGAAGATTGAGGACAAAGAAATTGTTAGAGTTAACTTAATATTTTTATCTAGTATCACCGTGCTTGATGTTAAGAAAAGATCTTTTGCAGGAAGGTTGGCTAGAGATTTCTTGTAAAAACACTAGCCCCGCTCAGTTCATAATGAGAATATTTCACTCCCCTTTTTTATTCTATGTATTATTTTCATTATGCACAAAAGGGAGGAGCTGTATGAGATGAAAATCTCACGTACGGTTCTGGAACGGAGATTCTTTGAATCGAATGACGACCGTAACGAATGTCTGCTCAATCCGAAGGAAATTATGCAGAAGCTTTACAGAATTATTATGAAGCTTTGCGGCTAGAAATTGATCCCTATGATCGAAGTTATATACTCTATAATATAGGCCTTATTCACACAAGTAATGGAGAACACACAAAAGCTTTGGAATATTATTTTCGAGCACTAGAACGAAACCCCTTCTTACCACAAGCTTTAAATAATATGGCCGTGATCTGTCATTACGTGCGACTATCTCCACTATAGAAAAAAAAAAAGAAAAAAAATTTACTAGAAATGGGCTTTCTACATATGCATCGTCCAAAACAACGATTTTTATCAGCTGTAGCAAAGAAAGCAACTTCATAGAAGTCAAAATATGAAGAAAAAAAAATATGATTAGATACTTTATTCTATGGATAAAGGATCTAATTGATAGAAGAAGCATCGTAAAGATCAATTAGCGAGATTTTTGGCCGATACAATAAGAACTGCTTACTTGTGTCATAATATGAGACAAAAGTTAGGAATCAACTTATGTAACAGAGTCGATCCCCTAAAGTATTGAGCAGCGGTGTAGCATCAGATCCCAAAGATCGTAAGTCTTTCTTATGAGGGAAGGTCTTTTTCAAAGATTCTATATATATTTATATATGTTATATCTAAATATATAAAACCGAGATAGTTACCTTTCAGAAAATTCTAACGATCGTAGAACGCCTACGCTTTATTCTTCTGAAGGTGGGAGAAAAGAAAAAACGGATTATTAATTTATTAATCAAAATTAAAGTTTGAAACTCATGCAATTAACCTTTTTTGGATAATTCCAGAAAAAAATGGGACACCAAAAAAAATGGATTGCTGAGCCGTATGAGATAGGAAACTCTCAAGTACGGTTCTAATGGAAGGAATTTGCTCGCCTATTCTGACCGAGGAGAACAGGCCATTCGGAAGGGAGATTCTGAAATTGCGGAGGCTTGGTTCGATCAAGCCGCGGAGTATTGGAAACAAGCTATAGCACTTACTCCCGGAAATTATATTGAAGCGCAGAATTGGTTGAAGATCACAAGGCGTTTCGAATAAGAAAAGAGCACTTTCTTTGTTTTGTATTTCTTATTTAGTTTTTTT
>CAOJBK010636883.1:30000-35000 GCA_948294925.1 Codiaeum variegatum | reverse complement strand
AATATATATTTTAATATTTAATTTAAAATATTTAATTTAATAAGTATATTAGAATATTAATATTAGAATATTAAAAACTAATAAATATATTATATATAAAATAAATATATAAATAGATAAAATAAATATATAAATAGAAAATAAATATATAATATTATACTAGGTACATAAAATATACTAAAATATACTAAGTACATAAAAAAGTATATTATACAAAAAAATATATTATACAAAAATATATTAAAAATATATTATAGTAAGTACCGGACTAATTATAGGGAGTCGACCCATAGTAGTTCATTCATAAACGAGAGAATTTTCTTTACCTAGTGACTAAACTAGTGAATATAGGTAACAAAGTGGTTTATTGGTATTGAATTTGATAAATATCAATTCAAGGCCAAACTTAATTGGATTGACTACTATCATAACGAAATTTATTTGGTTGATACATGTATTTAGCAATTCAACATAGATCCAAGATATTTCAGCGAATCACTGATGAAAAGACTCTATTTGTTTCCTGAACCAAATTACATTCTTAAAAAAAAATTGGATAACTTGTTAATGCCTTCAGATTTTCAGATTTATTATTTGTTAAATTACTGGTTTAGTGTGAGAGAGATATTTCTATTTATTTTAACAATGAGTGAGAAGGAAAGCGAAAGAAATGAGGTTTAACCCTATTTTCTGGCTTTACGGCAGATCAATTATTCCCTGAAAGAATCTTTCGTATTATATTGATTTTTATTTCTTTTTTTATTTAATTATAATTCTATCAATTTTTTTTTATTTTCTATTTATACATATAAATAGAAAATTCTAATATTTTAATTTTATTTATTAATATTTTATTTATATAGTTATTTTTATATTTATATAGTTATTTTTATATAGTATAGAATATAGTATAGAATACTAATAGAATTAAAAATATTAAAATATTAATATAATATTAATTATATAATATATTAATATAATATTAATTATATAATATATAAATTCGAATTATATACGTAATCTAATTCTATATCTAATTATAGAATTCTATATTCTAATATATATTACAGATATTAGATATATATTATAGATAATAGAATAGATATTAGATATATATTAGAGATAATAGAATAGATAATGGTATATTAATTATATTAATTAATTATGTTAATTAATTATATTAATTATAATGGATAAATTTATTCTAATGGAGAATATAATTGGATAATATAATGAATTGGATAATATAATGGATACTCGTAATTAGAATGAATAGTTTATGAATATAAGAATCAAAAAATTCTATGGAATCATGAAAGACGGAAAGATTCTTTGAATCTAGTCATACCATTTCGTTATATTGACAATTTCAAAAAACTGCTCATACTATGAGCATAGTATGCTAGTGGTCGGGCAAATGTGCCCCCATCGTCTAGTGGTTCAGGACATCTCTCTTTCAAGGAGGCAGCGGGGATTCGACTTCCCCTGGGGGTAGGGTATTACGAAAGGAAGTTGATCATGGATTATTAATAAGTCTGGAATTGATTATTCCTGGGTCGATGCCCGAGTGGTTAATGGGGACGGACTGTAAATTCGTTGGCAATATGTCTACGCTGGTTCAAATCCAGCTCGGCCCAATAATTCACTGATCCGCCATGAAATGATATAACCCCTTTGTTCTCTCGAAATGCCTGATACGGGTCAAAATTTCTGATATATTTCTACTTGATTTGCTTTATTTTTTTTTTATCACAAATTCTGGTCTTGCTAATGATCTAGATTCCGATCAGGGTTTGTAAGTTTAAGAAAAAGAGTAATGTAAAGAAAAAAAAAAGAGTCTTTGAAAAGTTTTTTTTATTATCATTTGATTTTTGAAATAACGAAAAGATGACTAGCAATCCCTGTTCCTTTTTTATAACTAAAGCGGATATACATGTGGATATCAATATACCACTCCCATTTCTGTTCCAAGGCGGCGATTCAAATCTAAAAGTTAAATAGAAAGGGTTTAAAAGAAACCATAAGAATATGTATGCTGTCCACTTTATTGCATTGCATTTCCCCGGGATTGTAGTTCAATTGGTCAGAGCACCGCCCTGTCAAGGCGGAAGCTGCGGGTTCGAGCCCCGTCAGTCCCGACGGATCCAAATCCAGCAATCTCATAAAAAAATACATTAATTCATCTCTCCTTTTTCCCCTTTCTACGAAAGGGGGACAACTAGCACAATTTCATTCCAAAAGGGATCATTCTTATTATTTATTCTTATTATTTATTAGTATTATAAAATTTTTTATTTATATATTATTGTTATTTTATTTATTTCTATTTTATATATTTCTATTTATTTTTTTTTTCCTTTTTCATTTCTCATCAAAGTAAATACAAATATAGGAATTTTTCAACTAGTACTGATTGATAGAAACATATATGGATTAGTACAATTATGTGTAGTGTCATATTCAAGATTCCAAAAGACACTATATTGAGGTTGGATTTTTCGATTACTCCTGACCGTATAATAATAATAAAATCGAATCGAGTACCATATCTTTTCCGGTAGCCCATACATAAATAGAATTTGTATTTGTACGATACAAAATGAGTTTAATTGCTTTGATAGAATATTCGATTTTTTTATACTATCTCTCTTTCGCTTTCGTTTTTATTGTTTGTTTGGATTTGGTTGTAACCAATGTAAGTGGAAAGGGAAAGGGGGTTACATGATACTTCGTCAGATGATTAAGGCGAAAATTTTATAGAAAAGAAAGAATATGATAAATAAAACAAAGTAAAGAAATTATCAATTAAACAAAGTAAAGAAATTATCAATTGAAAACAGAATCCATTTTTTGAATTCGGTATGGATAAACAATCTTTCTATGTTATACTATTCAATTCTCGACGATGAATCGATTTGATAGCTCAGATATTGTTATTCATGATATTGATCAGACTCGATATTATCGAGATGGAATTCATCCATTGAATTTAGAGGCGAATATTATCTCTATGGGATTAAATCCCGAGTTATTGCGAAGTAAAGAAACGATGAGATTATGGAAGTAAATATTCTTGCATTTATTGCTACTGCACTGTTTATTCTAGTTCCTACTGCTTTTTTACTTATAATATACGTAAAAACAATTAGTCAAGGTGATTAATTTGAATGAAACTTGAATTCTTAGTTCTTATCAATATCAATGGTTGAAGAAATAAAATGAAAAGGATTTTGCGTCTTAGATGAAATGAGCTAAATAGAATTAGCAGTATCCTATGAGATTTGTATAGTATGATAGAAAGAAATATATTTCTTTCTATCATACTATACAAATCTTGTTTTTCTAGTGTATAAAGTTGTACTGTATAAAGATATAGGCTAAATATAGATATAGATTAATCTAGAATATCATCTCCTAGTCATATATCTAGATATGAATTATCAATATGTAATGTACATAACATCCAAATTCTATTTCTTCATCTATTTGATTTGTGTTAATTCCAATTAATCTGAAATAGTCGAAGGGAAACTCTTACTTTTCCTAATATATAAGATTCTGATCCGGGATTTCTGATTATTTTCAATATGAATTCCGGCATCTACCGAAAGAATAAAATCAATGAAAGGGAAAAAGGATTAGTAAACTTGGCCGATTTTTAACCTTTGAATCATGATATGAAATGAGTCAAGTCAATAAGGTATAGCATAAATCCAATTTCTTAAAACAAATACTAAACCAAGCAGTAAGCAAGAAAATATCTTAGTATGCGTAGTATCTCATTGGAGAACCACGATGTCTATCTTATTTCCCATAGAAATAGAAAATTCCCTTTCTAAATTCTTACAAATTTAGAAATTGAATTAAATTCACTTAAAAAAAAATGAAAAAATCTTTGCAGAATGATCTATAAAACAATTGATACAGTTTGATTTCTCAACTCAATTAGTAGTACCCCTAGAGTCCACTTCTTCCCCATACTACGAGCGAAAGGGAAAATGTAAAGACTACCATTAAAGCAGCCCAAGCGAGACTTACTATATCCATGTAAATTATGTCCTCTATCTCTATGAATATGAAGGAATTTTTCTATTATTGTTCACCACTAATAATAGTAGAATCGCTGACGCAGAGTCAAAAAAAAAAGATTCTGTTCAATATATTGATGAAACAATCCAAAAAATCCAATTAATTCTAAGAAGTTCTTATATGATTGCTAGTAGAATCGAAAAACTTTTAGTATAAACAAAATAGGCAGCAATACCCTTGGAAGTATCAATAAAAATTTACTAAAATGTAAGAAAAAAAGAGTTATGTTTTCGTTGGTTGCTTTTCATTAAGTCAAAAATAAAAAAGATAGAATCAAGATTTACCGATTCCTTTTCACCACTATAAACTTTCCTTGAATCCTAGATGCAAAAATTTACAGCCCTTTAGAGAATAGAAATTTCAGATGTTTAGAATCAAGGAAGTATCAAGATACCTTTTCCTCCGCGTGCTTCTGCTGGAGGGAAGTTCTATCAGAAAAAGGGAATAAGGTATTTTGTGCCTTTTGTTGATTAGGCGACACCCGGATTTGAACTGGGGAAAAAGGATTTGCAGTCCCCCGCCTTACCGCTCGGCCATGCCGCCAAGGCGACCAAAAATAGACGAAACTACCCCCCTTTTGGTTTTGGATTGGATCTATCTTTTCGATTAATTTTGTATAGTATCTCACACTATCTAAATTATTTCCCCTTTCTATTGTCTATTGAAATGAAAAGTTAATTTTCAATCACAAAAGAAAAAATTAAGGATAAATTGGAACCATTAACTATTAACTGTGTAACTGTGAATTTATGAACGATTCTTGGATTTGAATCTAAAATGGCATTTTCCTAATGCTAATTATATAAGAAAATTGGATACGTAACCAATCAGTATTGATTCAAAAAAAATTCTTCTCAATTTCAATTATAACAACAATTATGAGTATATGTAAACCCTAGAACATAAATTTT
>CAOJBK010636883.1:20000-25000 GCA_948294925.1 Codiaeum variegatum | reverse complement strand
TTCAGAAATTCGAAAAAAAAATGGAAAAGAAAAAGAGAAGAATGAATCAATGAAAGCTTGCTTGGTATTCATTGGGAACTTGAGTAAGGAGTAGCTCTTTTTTTTTTTTTTTGGGGGGGGGTTATCGATTTTGAAAGCAGAAACGAACCTTTTTTTTTGGTATAACTACTTGAGCCGGATGAGAGGAAACTTTCACGTCCGATTTTTTGAAGGGGGGAAACCCTATAGGATCCTATCCCAATTTTTCTTTTGCTAGGCCCATAGCTAAAAAACCTACTTTTTTACGATTACGAGGTTCATTCGAATATGAAATCCAATCCTGGAAATACAGTATTCCGCTTTTTTTTACTACCCAAGGCTTTGATACATTTCGAAATCGAGAAATTTCTACAGGAGCGGGTGCTATTCGAGAACAATTAGCCGATCTGGATTTGCGAATTATTATAGATTATTCATCGGTAGAATGGAAAGAATTAGGGGAAGAAGGGCCTACAGGGAATGAGTGGGAAGATCGAAAAGTTGGAAGAAGAAAAGATTTTTTGGTTAGACGCGTGGAATTAGCTAAGCATTTTATTCGAACAAATATAGAACCAGAATGGATGGTTTTATGTTTATTGCCGGTTCTTCCTCCCGAGTTGAGGCCCATCATTCAGATAGATGGGGGTAAACTAATGAGTTCAGATATTAATGAACTCTATAGAAGAGTTATCTATCGGAACAATACTCTTATTGATCTATTAACAACAAGTAGATCTACGCCAGGGGAATTAGTAATGTGTCAGGAGAAATTGGTACAAGAAGCCGTGGATACACTTCTTGATAATGGAATACGCGGACAACCAATGAGGGACGGTCATAATAAGGTTTACAAGTCGTTTTCAGATGTAATTGAGGGCAAAGAAGGAAGATTTCGTGAGACTATGCTTGGCAAACGGGTTGATTATTCGGGGCGTTCTGTCATTGTTGTAGGCCCCTCACTTTCATTACATCGATGTGGATTGCCTCGCGAAATAGCAATAGAGCTTTTCCAGATATTTGTAATTCGTGGTCTAATTAGACAACATCTTGCTTCGAACATAGGAGTTGCTAAGAGTAAAATTCGGGAAAAAGAGCCAATTGTATGGGAAATACTTCAGGAAGTTATGCAGGGGCATCCGGTATTGCTGAATAGAGCGCCGACTCTGCATAGATTAGGCATACAAGCATTTCAACCCGTTTTAGTGGAAGGCCGTGCTATTTGTTTACATCCATTAGTTTGTAAGGGATTCAATGCAGACTTTGATGGGGATCAAATGGCTGTTCATGTACCTTTATCGTTGGAGGCTCAAGCGGAGGCTCGTTTACTTATGTTTTCTCATATGAATCTCTTATCTCCAGCTATTGGAGATCCCATTTCCGTACCAACTCAAGATATGCTTATTGGGCTCTATGTATTAACAAGTGGCAATCGTCGAGGTATTTGTGCAAATAGGTATAATCCATGTAATCGCAGAAATTATCAAAATGAAAGAATTGACGCTAATAACAATAAATATATGAAAGGGCCCTTTTTTTCTAATTCCTATGATGCAATTGGCGCTTATCGGCAGAAAAGAATCAATTTAGATAGTCCTTTGTGGCTCCGGTGGCAACTAGATCAGCACGCTATTGCTTCAAGAGAAGTTCCCATCGAAATTCACTATGAATCTTTGGGTACCTATCATGAGATTTATGAACATTATCTAATAGTAAGAAATCTAAAAAAAGAAATTCTTTGTATATACATTCGAACTACTGTTGGTCATATTTCTCTTTATAGAGAAATCGAAGAAGCTATACAAGGGTTTTGTCAAGCCTGCTCAGATGGTATCTAATCATAGGGATCTAAGTAAATAATTCTATGACACTGGCATGAATTCCGATCTCTTCGGTTCAACTAGAACCGTAGTTCCTGAATTTCTATGCGAATCAAGATCGAGAAAAGGAAGTTTCCAATCATTGACTCAAATCCATTGTCGAATCCTACTCAGCGGAATATGGAGGTACTTATGGCCGAACGGGCCAATCTGGTCTTTCACAATAAAGTGATAGATGGAACTGCCATTAAACGACTTATTAGCAGATTAATAGATCATTTTGGAATGGCATATACATCACACATCCTGGATCAAGTAAAGACTCTGGGTTTCCAGCAAGCCACTGCTACATCCATTTCATTAGGAATTGATGATCTTTTAACAATACCTTCTAAGGGATGGTTAGTCCAATATGCTGAACAACAAAGTTTTATTTTTGAAAAACACTATCAGTATGGAAATGTACACGCGGTAGAAAAATTACGCCAATCTATTGAGGTATGGTATGCTACAAGTGAATATTTGCGACAAGAGATGAATCTTAATTTTAGGATGACGGAACCCTTTAATCCAGTCCATATAATGTCTTTTTCGGGGGCTAGGGGAAATGCATCTCAAGTACACCAATTAGTAGGTATGAGAGGCTTAATGTCGGATCCACAAGGACAAATGATTGATTTGCCCATTCAAAGCAATTTACGCGAAGGACTGTCTTTAACAGAATATATAATTTCTTGCTATGGAGCCCGAAAAGGGGTTGTCGATACTGCTGTACGAACATCAGATGCTGGATATCTTACGCGTAGACTTGTTGAAGTAGTTCAACACATTGTTGTACGTAGAACAGATTGTGGCACTACCCGAGGGATCTCCGTGAGTCCTCGAAATGGGATGATGTCGGAAAGAATTTTTATTCAAACATTAATTGGTCGTGTATTAGCAGACAATATATATATGGGTACACGATGCATTGCCGCTAGAAATCAAGATATTGGGATTGGACTTGCCAATCGATTCATAACCTTTCGAACACAAACAATATCTATTCGAACCCCCTTTACCTGTAGGAGTGCGTCTTGGATCTGTCGATTATGTTATGGTCGGAGTCCTACTCATGGCGATCTAGTGGAATTGGGAGAAGCCGTAGGTATTATTGCGGGTCAATCCATTGGAGAGCCGGGTACTCAACTAACATTAAGAACGTTTCATACTGGCGGAGTATTCACGGGGGGTACTGCAGAACATGTACGAGCCCCCTCTAATGGAAAAATCAAATTTAACGAGTATTTGGTTCATCCGATACGTACACGTCATGGGCATCCTGCTTTTCTATGTTATATAGACTTGTATGTAACTATTGAGAGTCAAGATATTATACATAACGTGACTATTCCACCAAATAGTTTCCTTTTAGTTCAAAATGATCAATATGTAGAATCCGAACAGGTGATTGCTGAAATTCGGGCGGGAACATACACTTTGAATTTTAAAGAGAAGGTTCGAAAACATATTTATTCCGATTCAGAAGGGGAAATGCATTGGAGTACTGATGTATACCACGCACCCGAATTTACATATAGTAATGTCCATCTCTTACCCAAAACAAGCCATTTATGGATATTATCAGGAAGTTCGTGCAGATCCAGTATAGTTCCTTTTTCACTACACAAGGATCAAGATCAACTGAACGTGCATTCTCTTTCTGTCAAAAGAAGATATATTTCTAGTCCTTCCGTAAATAATGATCAAATTAAACACAAATTCTTCAGTTCAGATTTTTCGGGTAAAAAAGAAAGTGGGATTCCTAATTATTATTATTATTCAGAACTTAATCGAATCATATGTATATGTACTGGTCATTGTAATCTTATATATTCTTTTATTCTCTACGAGAATTCTGATTTATTGGCAAAGAGGCGAAGAAATAAATTCATCATCCCGTTCCAATCAATTCAAGAACGAGAGCGAGAGAAAGAACTAATGACCCACTCCGCTCTCTCAATTGAAATACCTATAAATGGTATTTTCCGTAGAAATAGCGTTTTTGCTTATTTCGACGATCCCCAATACCGAAGAAAGAATTCAGGAATTACTAAATATGGGGCTATAGGGGTGCATTCAATCGTCAAAAAAGAGGATTTGATTGAGTATCGGGGAGTCAAAGAATTTAAGCCAAAATACCAAATGAACGTGGATCGCTTTTTTTTCATTCCCGAGGAAGTGTATATTTTCCCCGAATCTTCTTCCCTAATGGTACTGGACAATAGTATCATTGGAGTAGATACACAAATCGCTTTAAATACAAGAAGTCGAGTGGGGGGCTTGGTCCGAGTGGAGAGAAAAAAAAAAAAAATTGAACTTAAAATCTTTTCTGGAGATATCCATTTTCCGGGAGAGACAGATAAGATATCCCGTCACAGTGGTATCTTGATACCACCAGGAACGGTAAAAACAAATGCTAACGAATCAAAAAAAGTGAAAAATTGGACCTATATCCAACGAATCACACCTACCAAGAAAAAGTCTTTTGTTTTGGTTCGACCAGTAATCATATATGAGATGGTGAACGGTATAAATTTAGAAACGCTTTTCCCCCAGGATCTGTTGCAGGAAAAAGATAATCTGAAACTTCGAGTTGTCAATTATATTCTTTATGGAAACGGTAAACCAAGTCGTGGAATTTATGACACAAGTATTCAATTAGTTCGTACTTGTTTAGTGTTGAATTGGGACCAAGACAAAAAAAGTTCTTCTATCGAAGAGGCCCGCGCCTCTTTTGTTGAAGTACGCACAAATGGTCTGATTCGTGATTTTCTAAAAATCAACCTAGTGAAATCCCATATTTCTTATATCAATAGAAAAAGGAATGATCCATCGGGTTCAGGGCCGATTTCTAATAATGGGTCAGATCGCATCAATATTAATCCATTTTATCCCATTTATTCCAAGACAAGGATTCAACAATCACTTAAAAAAAATAAAAGAACTTTTAGTACATTGTTGAATAGAAATAAGGAATGTCAATCTTTGATAATTTTATCATCATCTAATTGTTTTCGAATGGATCCATTCCGCGATGTAAAACATCACAATGGAATAAAAGAATCAATTAAAAGAGATCTTCTAATTACAATTCGAAATTCATTGGGCCCTTTAGGAACAGTC
>CAOJBK010636883.1:15000-17500 GCA_948294925.1 Codiaeum variegatum | reverse complement strand
TTTTTTCTTTCAGAGGGCAATATGAATGTTCTATCATGTTCCATCAACACACTAAAAGAGTTATATGATATATCCGGTGTGGAAGTAGGCCAGCATTTCTATTGGAAAATAGGAGATTTCCAAGTCCATGCCCAAGTACTTATTACTTCTTGGGTTGTAATTGCTATCTTATTAGGTTCAGCCATTGTAGCTGTTCGGAATCCACAAACCATTCCGACTGGCGGTCAGAATTTCTTCGAATATGCCCTTGAATTCATTCGAGATGTGAGCAAAACTCAGATTGGAGAGGAATATGGCTCATGGGTCCCCTTTATTGGGACTATGTTTCTATTTATTTTTGTTTCTAATTGGGCGGGGGCGCTTTTACCTTGGAAGATCATAGAATTACCTCATGGGGAGTTAGCCGCACCTACGAATGATATAAATACTACGGTTGCTTTAGCTTTACTTACGTCAATAGCATATTTTTATGCAGGCCTTAGTAAAAAAGGATTAAGTTATTTCGGTAAATACATTCAACCAACTCCAATCCTTTTACCCATTAACATTTTAGAAGATTTCACAAAACCTTTATCACTTAGCTTTCGACTTTTCGGAAATATATTAGCAGATGAATTAGTAGTTGTTGTTCTTGTTTCTTTAGTACCTTTAGTGGTTCCTATACCTGTCATGTTCCTTGGATTATTTACAAGTGGTATTCAAGCTCTTATTTTTGCAACTTTAGCTGCGGCTTATATAGGCGAATCCATGGAGGGGCATCATTAACTAATTTTCGAAATAGCTTAGTGCAAAGCAATCTATGCCTTGTTCAAGATAATCGACTTATACTTAGTGAACATAAATAGACAAAAAAACGTCTATATGACGTAAAGGAATAATAAAAAATTACGATACTAGGGAATTGTAAAAAAAAAAGGAAAGAGATCTAAAAAAAAAGATCTTTTTCCTAGAATTCGTTTGGATCATTTATACCTTTTTTTAATGAATATTCTCTTTATATTGATATTGTCTTGATTATTTTGTTCATTCAATTCCACTCTTAGGAGTCATAATCTGAATAAGAATTCTTTGTTTGTTTACAACGTGTGATTTAAGTTTGTTTACAACGTGTGATTTAAAAAAGAGGTTATATAGAGCGATTTCTATTTCAGTCGGTTTTATTCAATTCAACGATTGACCAAAAAAAATAAAAAAATATTAATAAATTACACGAGCTTAGTCAACCAAAAACAAAGACTTCTATTTCTATGCAATGATTCAGACTAATGAATTCGTCCATTTAGATTGATTGTATCTATCTGGAATAATGATAAGGAAGAGAAAAATTTACAAAAAATGAGATTCAGAAAAATAGATTGTTTAGGAAAGTGGAATCAAACTAGGTGTATGTAATATATATAATGGAAAAAGGCTATAAGCCGACTTTCTTTTTGTGAATGTGTCAAAAAATGATTTTCGAATCCGATTGAATCTAAGATACGAATAGTTGGTTTACGTTATGGAAGAAGGGTGTGTATATGGAATATTAAGTATTACCTAGTTATATATGAGTTAAAAGATATATCTAATCCGCCCTACTACTGGAGATTTAGATAAGGATTCCAATAAAAGTCCTTCTTTTTTTTTTCGTTTGTAACTGTGAATTGAATAAAGAGATTAAATCAAGAAAAAGAACGAAGAGTTCGAATTCAAAGAATAATTCGGAACAAAGAAAGAAAAGAAATGGAAAAATAAAAAAGTTGTATGAATTCGAATTCACAAAAACTTTGTGGATAGGAACTAAAAAATAGATATCGAAGTAGTTCTGATGATTCAATAACATTATTACTTCAATTTGGAGTTCTTAGTTACTTCGACTGGACGAATTGATGGAATGAATAATTAAGTCATAATTTATTGGTTGATTGTATCATTAACCATTTCTTTATTTTATTTTGGTGCGAGGAACTTATCATGAATCCATTGATTTCTGCCGCTTCCGTTATTGCTGCAGGGTTGGCTGTTGGGCTTGCTTCTATTGGACCTGGGGTTGGCCAAGGTACTGCCGCGGGCCAAGCTGTAGAAGGTATCGCGAGACAGCCCGAGGCGGAGGGAAAAATACGAGGTACTTTATTGCTTAGTCTGGCTTTTATGGAAGCTTTAACAATTTATGGACTGGTTGTAGCATTAGCACTTTTATTTGCAAATCCTTTTGTTTAATCCTATAAAAATACCTATTTTTTTTATTGCCTTGGGCTTGCTGCTTGTTTTTTCGAATTCTATCAAGATTTTATTCCTACAATTATTTATTTTTATTGGGACAATAACTCACGGGAAGGACTGATTTGAGGATGAAGAATTAGTATACTAACTCGCTTTCTTCCTTCCCCCTTCTTAGTCCAATCGAAACCTTTTTTAAGGAAATGTTCCAACAGGATATATTATTTTGTTTTGCAATTGATGCGAGACCTGGTACCGAATTCTAAATTCTAAACTGAATTTTAATAAGAACAATACTTAA
>CAOJBK010636883.1:2500-10000 GCA_948294925.1 Codiaeum variegatum | reverse complement strand
TTAATATATTAAATAATAAAGTTAATATATTAAATAATTAAATAATAAATAAAATGAATATTAAATTCAAAAAATTCAAAATAATATTAATATGATATATTAATATCCTATATTAAACAAAATAGGATATAATAAATTGTATTAAATACATACATTAAATACAATTAAATACATATGTAAAATATGGAAAAGAATAAATAATTTCTAAAATCTAAAAGAAGAGATAATTATAGATAATTATAAAAAATAGATAATTATGAAAGTAATAAAGAGAATAAAAAAAGCTTTTTCGTGTTATGTAATATAACATAGTAATTATTCTTTTAAATTTAGTAATTATTCTTTTAAATTTAAAATCGGGAGAGCTGGCTGAGTGGACTAAAGCGTCGGATTGCTAATCCGTTGTACGAATTATTCGTACCGAGGGTTCGAATCCCTCTCTTTCCGCCGATGACTTAAGATTCATTGTTATCTTTTCTTTCAAATTAAGCGAATCCTTCCGCCTTATTTAATATTTTAATTTAATATTTAAAAATGTAGAATAGATAAAAAGAAAATGTTAAAAACATTCAAGAAGAATCCTTTTTTTTTAGTCTTCACGACCAGGATTACGCCCTGGATCATTAGATAAAAATCCAAAGATGAAGAGAGAAACAAAGAATATCACTACTGTGTAAACAAAGAGTTTAAGAGTAAGCATTATAAAATCTCCAAGATCTTTTTTTTTTTTTAATAAAAATAGATTCTCTAGTTTTATACCACATATTATATTTTAACACCAAGAAATGAAGCGCTTTCTAGAACTCGAAAAGAATTTTTCTAGATTCATTTGTAATTTTTTAATTTTAATTTTAATTAAGGGTGTAATAAGAGTCTAGCCTTCTATTCCCAATAATTTTCTTTCATACCAAAAATTCGCTATTTTTTTTATAACTACAATTAGGATTCTAATAGGATCTGAAATGTAAAAAAGTTCAGAATGAGAAAAAGTTCAGAATGAGAAAAAAAAAATGGGGTGATCCAGAATTGTCGCGTTTATACAATAACTTGTATGTTTGAATTAAGAACTTTTACTATAAAACTTATCTGGTCTTATCAATTGCTATAATTTTTTGTCGAATAAATCATGAATTATTCTAGGACAGTATTAAAAATCTCATCGAAAACTTACAGCAGCTTGCCAAACAAAGGCTAATAGAAAAAAGAGTACAGGGATTACTGGCATAACATCTACGATTGGATTCAAAAAGGCGTAGGCTTCGGGCAATTTTATGAAGAAAAAATTGCTTGAATAAAGGGCAGAATTAAGACAGATGCAAATTAAACTAAAAATATTAAGCATAACAAACATTTTATTTTGTTCTTAGATAATTGTATTTTGACTGAGTTATTAATATGTTATTGATAGAAAATTTGATAGAAAATAAAGTCAGAAAGTCAGGTGGATAAAACCCTTTCTTTTTTCTTTATTAAATTCAGCCAATCAAATCAATTCTGAAATAAAAAAAGAATCGAGGAAATCATATTTTTATACAATATCTTAATGGAATTCTATATTATGATCAACAAATTCAGCTTAATTCTATATCTACACATACTAAAATCCGAACAACAAGTTAATATATTTCCTAGATATTTGACGGGAATTGACGAAGAACCAATACCGATATTAGTTTTTATTGGTGTTGAATAGAAATGGGGCGTGGCCAAGTGGTAAGGCAACGGGTTTTGGTCCCGCTATTCGGAGGTTCGAATCCTTCCGTCCCAGCTATTCTATTATTCTATATATAAAATATTCTATATATAAAAAAAAAAAGGATCCTTCCGTTTTTTTTTTTATCATTTCCCATATAATTAGGAGAGTAGATAGGAGTTAATTAATTAGTAATGGAAGATATCAATTTCAATGCCTGTGCCTGTTAAAATTTTATTAACAAACAAAGAAAATACATACGAAATATATGCATTTTCTTTTAATTAACCTCTTTTTTTTTTTCAGATATTTTGTCCTTGACTTTAATGAATAATTCTAAAATGAATAATTCTAAACCTAACCTATCTAACAATTGAGACGGCGGTGATTCATATAGCTATCCTATTCATATTCACTTTACTTTAGGACTTTAGGAAAAAATTTTAGAAAGACTCAAGTCCAAACACTACTCATAAAATGAAGAAATGTTTATATATGTATTCTTGGCATTTTATTTTATTAATACCTTTTTTTCCATTTTTTTAATGGAAAAAATTTGTTATCCCTTACGAAAACTAAATTTTCTAAATTTAACTAAATTTAAATATTTAACATACCATACAATATCCATTTAACTGTTTAACGTAGAATATCTATAATTAATTCCAAAGTTTTAGTCTAATAAACTAATAAATAAGATGACTTTCTCGTATTTCGATTCTGGTTTTATCATTCCGTATGAAAGAATAAGAACGTCAACTTTTCCTGACATCTGTTTTTTTTATCCACTATTACACTAACTAAAAAAATTTGATATTTTGAACCTTTTTATTTGTTTTAAATCGTTGATGGGTTAATCCTAATCTAAATATCTGAATATAGGGAGTTTTTTCTCTTATGATGATAAAATAAATGTGTTTCTTACTGTAAAACAAAACTTTATTCAAATAATGATATTGAGATAGGCAATTTAAAAACGAAACTTTTTTAATGGGTTTTTTATAAACCTTGGGACTCGAAGAAATGTGAGATAGTCGAATCCATCCTATGGAGTCACTTGAAGATTCCAAAAGAACTTCTTTATTTATCTTATTAGAATTGTAAATCAAAAAATATTCATACAATAAAATACGGAGAAAATACGGGGGTGGGGTTAAATTGAATTCTTTCTGATACTTCTTCAGAAACTATCTAATAGGAGTTTAGATTACTATGTACCGGTTGAACCAATGACTATTCACGATTCCATGATTGAATCAATTACATACTAGTTCAAAACTCAAGGAATGTTATGTTAAAACTTCGTTTGAAACGATGTGGTAGAAAGCAACGTGCGACTTGAAGGACACGATCGGCTGTGGATTCTTACACCCACCCTATCAATATATCCTATTAGTGTATATCCTATTTATTTAATATTCCATAGCATACAGTGTATAGGAGTATAGGAATGAAGGTGCTCTTAGCTCGACATTGTTTGTTTTGTTATACACTAGAACCCTCTTTTTTGTTGGGTTGTAATGTAAATAGTACAGGATGGAGCTCGAGTAGAAAGTCTTTTTTTCTTAAGGGGCAAGAATCTAGGGTTAATCCTAATCAATAAGTTAGAACAACTTCGTAAGTATATTTTCGATATCGAAATAGAAAGGATCCAATTTGAACAAGTTTCAAATCCAAGAATAAAATTTGTTGGAATTGATCAAATTCTTTTGATTTTAAAATGATTTTAAAATAAAGTGTATCGCGCAGGAATCAACCCTTAGTCTGATTCTTTAATAGAAAGAAATCACAAAAAATGGTACGTTGCTGCCATTTTGAAACGATTAAAGATCACCGAAGTAATGTCTAAACCTAATGATTCAAGGCAAAGATAAAGGATCCTGGAACAAGGAAATACCATTTTCAATTGTCTCAACAATTAGATCAGAATGAAGAATCCAAATAGATTCTAAAAGAAAGAAACAAAGAGAAAGGGGATTAGAGCTCACTCAATAAATGAAATGCCTAAAGGGTTGTTTCCTTTGAGCTATTTTAAAGTTATCCAACTTGAGTTAGGGGGGTACAGATGATTTTTTTTTTTTCTTTTTTGGTAAACAAAAAAAAAAGAAAAAATAAGAACAAAGGGGATTAAAATTATAGTTTAATTGATTTGATAATTTTATGGATCTATTTGATACTATAATTCTATACATATACAGAACTTCGAATCATTTTTTCTCGAGCCGTACGAGGAGAAAACCTCTTATACGTTTCTACGGGGGGGGGCTTTTTTTTTCTACCTCTATCCCAATGAGCCGTTTATCGAATCGTTGCAATTGATGTTCGATCCCGAAGAGAAGGAAGAGATCTTCGGAAAGTGGGGTTTTATGATCCGATAAAAAATCAAACCTATTTAAATGTTCCTGCTATTCTATATTTCCTTGAAAAAGGCGCTCAACCTACAGGAACTGTTCATGATATTTTAAAGAAGGCGGGGGTTGTTACGGAATTTCGCCTTAATCAAACACAATTTACTTAATAAAATAATAAAATAAGGGTGTGGGTAATTCGTATACATATAAATCATATACATATATAGCTTTGTATAACCTTTTCTCTACTATCCCCCTTCTCTTGTTCTATTCATATTCTATATCATACCTATTTTTTTCAACTATAGATTGCTAACATAACGACAAAATTTTAGTTTTTTTTTTTAATATATTCATATTGACAACAGTGTATCAAATAAATATAATCCGATCTGAGGTAATTGGATCTTATCTGTAGATCTATTTATCCCTGTTCCATAGATTGGGTTTTTCTTTATTCAAATGGTGGGTTTCTTGGATTTGTTTTGATACAAAAGTTTTGTTTGATTGAAAAAAAAAATGTATAAAAAATGTTCTAAAAAAAAAATAGAATACAAATCTATAAATAGAATAGAAATATGGAAATATTCTATTCTAAATAAATTTTTTATTTTCTATTTATATAAATTCTATACTTATACTAGTACTAGAGATATATAAAATAAATAACTATATTAACTATATTATAATTATAGAAACTATATTATAGAAATCCATTTTCATTTTCTATTATTCTATTATTATTCTATCTATTATTATTCTAGAAATAATATATAGAAACATATATAGAAATAATATAGATAGAAATATAAAAATTATATATGTATAATAATATAATAATATAATAAAATTAAGAATCTAACTAAAAATATTAAGAATGGATAGCGTAAGGAATAAGAGGCAATCTATAAAATTTTACTTTATCTATATTTTTGATCTCTTCTTTTAGAATGGATTACAATTTTTTATCTGTCATTTCTTTAAATTTCTTGTTTCTTGCTAGTTTAATATTTTGATTGTGTCGTGTGATTCGATCTCTTTATTTATTTTGATTTCGATTGTATCTACATAATCGAAATATAATTTTTTGAGGGGGTTGCTAACTCAATGGTAGAGTACTCGGCTTTTAAGTGCGACTAAGATCTTTTACGCATTTGTATGAAGAAAGGTATTCGTCCATACTATCGGTATGGTTTGTAAGACCACGACTGATCCTGAAAGGAATGAATGGAAAAAACAGCATGTCGTATCAATGGAGAATTCTGTGAATATTTCATTTTTGCTGGATCGGTCCAAACCTTATTTGAATTCTTGGTGCGGAACATAAAAAAATGAATTCAAAGTTGGGTCGAGTGAATAAATGGATAGAGTCCTACGGTCCCAATTATAGGGAAACAAAAAGCAACGAGCTTACGTTCTTAATTTGAATGATTATCCGATCTAATTAGACGTTAAAAAAAAATTAGTACCTAATACGGGAAAGGCTGTTCTATAATTTTCTCTAAGCGCAGATTTTCAATTTTCTTTTAATAAGTCCTAACTATTAGCTATTTTCCACTCTGGGGGGATGAATGCGTAGAAGAAAGAGTATATTGATAAAAAGATTTTTTTTTTTCCAAAATCAAAAGAGCGGTTGGATTGAAAAAATAAAGGATTTCTGATCATCTTTTTATCCTATCCTATAATGCACATAAAACACTTAGATGTAAAATAAAAAGGAATAAAAAGGAGAGGATGAGGAGTCCGTTAATGAGTTTACCTATTTTATTTCCGAGGTATCTATTCTTTTCGTATTATATTACTTTGTTTTTACTGTATCGCACTATGTATCATTTTCGAATGAACCCAATAAAAATCCTCTATCCTTACTTTAATCAAATCTAATAAAAATCAAATCTAATAAAAAAAAAATGGAGGAAAGATATTTAGAACTAGATAGATCTCGAAAAAATGACTTCCTATACCCATTTATCTTTCGAGAGTATATTTATACATTTGCTCATGA
This sequence comes from Codiaeum variegatum, assembly GCA_948294925.1. Lineage (NCBI taxonomy): Eukaryota > Viridiplantae > Streptophyta > Magnoliopsida > Malpighiales > Euphorbiaceae > Codiaeum > Codiaeum variegatum. The sequence continues at coordinate 3,951 of CAOJBK010636883.1, read as the reverse complement.
TCATAGTTTAAATAGATCTATTTTGTTGGAAAATGTAGGTTATGACAATAAATCTAGTTTAGTAATTATAAAACGGTTAATTACTCGAATGTATCAACAGAATCATTTGATTATTTCTGCTAATGAGTCTAACCAAAATCCAATTTTTAGATACAACAGGTATTTGTATTATCAAATGATATCGGAGAGCTTTGCAGTTATTGTGGAAATTCCACTTTCTCTAAGATTAGTATCTTCTTTAGAAAAGTCAGAGATAATAAAATCTCATAAATTACGATCAATTCATTCAATATTTCCTTTTTTCGAGGACAAATTTCCACATTTAAATTTTGTGTTAGATATATTAATACCTTACCCCATCCATTTAGAAAAATTAGTTCAAATCCTTCGCTATTGGATGAAAGATCCCTCTTCTTTGCATTTATTACGACTCTTTCTTCATGAATATTGGAATTGGAACAGTCTTATTATTCCAAAGAAATCTATTTCTATTTTTACAAAAAGTAATCCAAGATTTTTCTTGTTCCTATATAATTCTCATGTATCTGAATACGAATCAATCTTCGTTTTTCTTCGTAATCAATCTTTTCATTTACGATCAACATTTTCTAGAATCCTTCTTGAACGAGTTTATTTCTATGGAAAAATAGAACATTTTTCAGAAGTCTTTGATAATGATTTTCAGGCCATCCTAGGGTTATTCAAGGATCCGTTTATGCATTATGTTAGGTATAAAGGAAAATCCATTCTGGCTTCAAAAGATAGACCTCTTCTGATGAAAAAATGGAAATATTACCTTGTCAATTTATGTCAATGTCATTTTTATGTGTGGTTTCAACCAGAAAAGATCTATATAAATTTATTATCTAAGGATCCTCTCCACTTTTTGGGCTATCTTTTAAATGTAAAATTAAATCCTTCGGTGGTGCGGAGTCAAATGCTAGAAAATTCATTTATAATAAATAAAGATAATACTATGAAGAAACTCGATACAATAGTTCCAATTATTCCTTTGATTGGATCATTGGCAAAAACTAAATTTTGTAACGCAGTAGGGCATCCCATTAGTAAACCGGTCTGGGCTGATTCATCGGATTCTTATATTATCGACCGATTTGTGCGTATATGCAGAAATCTTTATCATTATTATAGTGGATCTTCAAAAAAAAAGAGTTTGTATCGAATAAAATATATACTTCGACTTTCTTGTGTTAAAACTTTGGTTCGTAAACACAAAAGTACTGTACGTGCTTTTTTGAAAAGATTAGGTTCGGAATTATTAGAAGAATTTGTTACGGAGGAAGAACAGATTCTTTCTTTGATCTTCCCGAGAGTTTCTTCTAGTTCGCGCAAGTTATATAGAGGACGGGTTTGGTATTTGGATATTATTTCTATCAACGATTTTGCCAATCATGACTAATTGGTTATGAAATCAAAATTTTCCCTAAATC
>CAOJBK010636766.1:0-11928 GCA_948294925.1 Codiaeum variegatum | reverse complement strand
TGTCTTTCATCAAATAAACATAACCGAACCTCGAAAGGTCATCCATAAATGTGACGAAATACAAATATCCTACTCTATCCATTTCTCCAAATGGTCCACATACATCACTATGTATGATTTCCAAAATTTCCTAGGCTCTACCACTTTGTCCCACAAAGGGCGACCTAGTCATTTTGCCTTGAATGCAAGATTCATAAATTGGAGTATGTTCATTTCCAACTTGTTCTATGATCCATATTCTCCAACTTTGTAATCCTATCTTTTGATATATGACCTAGTCTAAGATGGCAAGTTAATTTTAAAGTAGATTTAGGTTTAATTAAGGCATTTATATGAGTTGTGCTTGGATAAATATTGTTAACACCCTTATCAAGATAATATATACCATCTAGTACATAACCCATACCAACATGTTTGTTTTGAAAATATAATTCATAAATAATATTTTTAAACAAAATTTCATATCCTATTTTAGTTAAACAATAAATAGAAATTAAGTTCTTGTAAGCACTAGGTATGTACAACAGGTCTTTTTTAACAATATTACATGATTTCTCAAATTAATAGATGTAGATCCTATAGCTTTGGTAGCAACACTTGCTCCATTTCCAAGCCTTAAGATCACATCATCTTCCTCTAAGATTTCACTACTTGTCATTACCTTCATAGAAGCACAAATATGAGAGCTTGCACCACTATCAAGTATCTAAGCAATGGATGAGCTAGATAGTGCATTAGAATTAGAATGAGTAAGAGACATACCTTCACAAAGTTTAGCCTTCTCCTTATTCTTTTTATCATTGCTCTTTACATATTCCAAATACTTTGGGCAATTCCTTTTCCAATGCCCTACTCTATCATACACTTTCCTTGTGAAGCATCTTCTTGTGTAGGTTTAGCTTTCTTCTTACTTACACCACCGGTAGGCTTAGGTTTAAAAGCTCCCTTTTTGCCTTTCATCTTCTTAGTCCCACTAGAAGAAGCAACAAAAGCAGCCTCTTTACCCTTTCCACCACTCATGTCTTTTTCGGCAACGACAATATTTCTAAGTAGTTCAGTAACAGTGCACTCAATCTTATTCATATGAAAGTTCATAATGAAATTAGATAAAGAGTCTAGTAGGGATTGTAGGATCAAATCCATTTGACGGTGAGCATCCATACAGAAGTCTAAATTCTCTAATTGCTCAATGAGCCTTATCATCTTAAAGACATGTGGCCTAACCTTCTCTTCCTCTCACATTTTGGCTCGGAATAATTCCTTAGATATCTCATATCTTGAAGTGTGACTATGCGCACCTTAAAGTTCTTTTAGGTGAAGCAATATGTAATACACCTCAGCCATATGCTTATGCTACTTGTGTAGTTCCTTATTCATGGAAGCTAACATAATGAATCTTGTTAACAAATGATTATCTTTCCAATTTCTCAATGTCTCCTGTTCCTTAGGACTAGCCTCCACTGGTAAAGGTCTAGGAACATGCTGATTAAGTACATAGACAATCTTTTTATAACATAGAACGAGTCTTATATCCTAAGCCAATCTATGTAATTTCCTTTATCTATGTATAAAATCCCATCTAATACACAGTCTCATAAGTCGTGGGTGATGTCTAGCATAACATATCGCGACTACTTAAATAGGAATGAATATTGATGATTAAGTCAATGAACATATATGCATGGACCAATGATCTTAGTTACCACGCACTCAAGTCCCTTCATTATGCATTCCCGATCTTAGCTAGAGTCATGGATTCGTCAAACTATATTTGCTTCGATCATATGACTACATTTAAGTCCTAGTCCTCGATATTCTTGATTTCTACTAGAAACACTTTTTAATGAATCTTTTCCACCTTGGCCAAGGATTTCACATTGAGGAGAACTAGAAGTCATAGGATCCCTACTTGTTTACCTAAGTTAATGAATTCTTTCTTAGAGAATATTTATCTCAATATATCACTAAGTACAGCCACCAGATGCCATAGACCCTACTGTGGCTAGCAGAAGTATGTAAGCAGTAGCAAACTGCACCCATCAATACCTTAGATAAATTCCACCTCAAGTCAAAGGACTATATGCACAACTATGACCTAGACGATTAAATATTGACTGTGGTAAAACCCATGTACTCATTATCTAACATCACATGTTCAACATACTCATCATATGAGAGTCAACATGTTGTCACGACATCACATGTCTGTAGCATGAGACTCACTACCTCCATTACCATAAGTAACACATACTTACAATGGATGACAACAACTGTTATGGTCTTCCGAATTATCGATGTCCCAATCAATAATTCTATGACCACAAACATGTTTTATAGCATTATGATAATAAGAACCTGTCACTCATATTCTTAACTCCTTAAGAATAGATTCTGATACAAAAAGCTAATGGAACATATATAAAATATAATTGAATGTGGGATTCATTTAAATAAAATATATATTTTATTGTCATTGTGATTCAGTTATTACATTTACAATTTACTCTAGAGCATACACATCTAGCACTTGGTTCCTATGCCCAACAACTTCCATTCCACCAAAGGAGATCCACCCATTCCTTCTAGCTATACTTTGAGCATAAGAGGTTCAGACAAGGACGGCGCAGCCATGGATGAAGCAACTTCAAGAGCGACAACATCTTAGAGTCTTGATTAATATTATTACTAGGACTATTAATAGTTTGGTCCAATTCAGTATATTAAAATGCCCATAATTGGACCAAATCTCAATTCTTTTTTAATAATCAAAACCAGAACCAAAATATATATTATTCATATTGTATTGTACCAATTTTTTGGTTCAATACATTTTGGTTATCGTTAATTTTTCGATTTTATCTGATTAAAAAAATTTTGAATAAGGGTTTTTCCTATACTAAAATCCCATAATCAACAAAATAACACATATAATATTAATTCTAAATGTTATAATTCAAGGTCAATCTTCAAAACTAAATGAAATAATTCTAGTTTAATGTAGCATAGTTAATAAAAATAATTCTTATAATTAAATTTACCAAATAAGACTTGATAAAAAAAATCAGAGAAAATTTGTCAAGTTTTTTATACATACTAGGACAAGCTTATTAGAGCATATTTAAAATTGTGAGTTTTATCATATAAGTAATTTTCGAAGTCAATCTTCATTCTTAAAAAGGAGATGATATGATAGTGATTTTTTTAATTTTTTTTCTCTTTTATTTTTTGTCTAAAGGAAACAATAGAGATGAGAGAAAAACGGTAGAGATAAAAACATTTTTTTAACTTACTCATGTTTGTGAGTGAGGGTGGATGACAACGTTTTGAACTTACTCATTTTCATTTTTTTTTTTTTGAAATTTCTATTATTTTGATTTTTTTTATGAAATACTATAAAATCAAATTTAGAATAGAAAATAAAATTATGACTAAAACTATTACTAAAAAATGTTAAATTTTATGTTTAAAATAAAATCAAGGAATCATTTTATAATCAATAAAAATTGTTAAAATAAAAATTAATAGGCTAAAATAATAAAATTAAAACTTAATTTTTAATAAATAAAATTCTATAAAAAATTTTAAAATCATTTAAATTTCCAAAAATTAAAAAATACTTATAAAATAAAATCTTATAAATTTTATAATTCATTTATTAAAATAGTGTCAATATTAATATAATTTAAAAAGTATATAATGTCATATTATAATTTTATTAATTATCAACTATAAAATCTTATAATTCTTTAGTATTTATATATTACTCAATCATCATTAATTATATATTTTAAATTAAAAACAAAACTAAGAAATTTCTATTATTATAGTCCTATTCAATTTAGTACAGCTCAATTCAGTTCTCGGTTCAGATATATGCTAATATCTAGAATTATACCAAAGAATTTTACTCGGTCTAATTCGGTTAGGTGAAAGTTAAAATATCAACAGTTCCAGTCAGTTCTGGATATTTTAAGTTTAGTTATTCGGTTCAGTTTGGTACTTTTTTTTATCCATAAACAGTCCCAATTATTACTGTTATTATATTTTTTATCTTGTAATTGTAGGACATCTGCATAATAGGCCTTTATAATTTGCTTACACATTTCAATGAAAGTTATCCATTTTTCCTTCATTTCATTTCTTCGTATGATTGTTCTTCTATTGATTTTATTTCCTATCGAAGGGGATGCCTGTGTATTGGCTTCTCAATGCTTGCATGGGGTTTATGGTGTGGACCAAAAGAATTAGTCATTTGGCTTCCTTTTTTTGTCTTATTCCCTACTCCTTGCTTATTATGCTTTAGTGTGCCTGTTGGCGGTATGTTTTGCCCTCCATTTTGGGAAAGATCTTGTCTGGGAAAGGATTTAACCTTTTTCCTTTGGGAAGAATTTTTCTTTAGCAAAGGTTTTACCCTCGTCATTGGGGAAGGACCCTACCTTGACAGAGGTTTTAACCTTCCTCCTTAGGGAAGGACTTTGTCTTAACAAAGATTTTACTCTCCTCCTTGGGGAAGGACCCTGCCTTGACAGGGGTTTAACCATCTTCCTTAGGGAAGGACTTTGCTTTAGAAAAGATTTTACATTCCTCCTTATGGAGGGACCCTACCTTGATAGGGGTTTATCCTTCCTCGTTGGAAAAAAACTTTGCCTTAGCAAAGATTTTACCATCCTCCTTAGGAAGGAACCCTACCTTGACAGGGGTTTATCCTTCCTCCTTAGGGAACGACTTTTCCTTAGCAAAAAATTTACCCTCCTCTTTGGGGAGAGACCCTGCCTCGACGTGTGTTTATTGTTTTACATGGATATATTCTTAAGGAAAATTAAAAGAGAAGGCATTGCTTTTTCATTCATTTGATAATTAGTAGTATTTTTTGAAGTGTTGGACATTCCATGTGTGAGGGATGTCTTTACCATTCAAAGTTAGAAGCTTGTATGTAGCAAACGCTATAACATTTTCAATTTTAAATGGACCTTCCTAATTTGGAGCTAGTTTTCCAGTGCCTTCTCAATTTCTAGTAACTTCTAGGATCCTCATAACTAGATCTATTTCTTCAAATTCTCTGGCTCAGAATTTTTTATTGAAGTAAGAAGTCGTTTTGATCTTGTAGATTACCTGTCTCATCAGAATTTGTTCCTTTATTTCTTCAATTAAGTCCAGGTAAAACCTTTTTAGCATGCCATTCATGGCTTCGTCACAAAAATTGACTCGTATGCTAGGTAGCCCTATGTCTACTAGAATAATGACATTAATGCCATTTGTCAAGCTGAATGGATTTTCTCTTGTGGGTTCCCTTAGAGTAGTTTGGTAAGTCCATAGAACATGATGAAGATCTTCTTCTCAATTTCTATCATATCCTTCTAATCTCCTCTTTAATCCTTGTAAAATGGTATGATTTGTTACCTCTACTTGGGCATTAGTCTAGGGGTGAGATGTAGAGGAGAAATGGTGTTTGATGTTCAACCCTAAGCAGAATTTCCTCATCTTGGCACTATTAAACCGCTTCTCGTTATTGCTCACAAATTGGTAAGGAACACTAAATCTGTAAATGATGTTCTTCTAGAGGAACTTAATGACACTGTCCACTATTATAATTGCCAAGGCCTCTGCTTCAACCCATTTGGTGAATTATTCCACTACAAGGAGAAGAAACTCCCTTTGTCCGCTCGCTATTGGAAAAGGTCTGACTATGTCCATACCCCATCTAGCAAAGGGCCAGAGACTATGGATGGGAATTTGATCCGCTACTGGAACCCTCCTCAAATTGGAAAAATTTTGGCAAGATTGACTCTAACTTCCTCGCATCCTCGTTCATAGTCTCCCATCAGTACCCTTGTATGATGGCTTTATCTCCCAAGGCCTTTCTTCTTATGTGCATCCCACAAGACCCCTCATGAATCTCCCTGAGCGCATATTCTACTTCTAAAGGCTTCAAGCATCTAAGCCAAGGTAGGGAGTAAGCCTTCTTGTATAACTTCCACTGATGAACTGAGAAGTGGGCATTCCTCATTCTTTTTTTTTTTACCTTCGCAAGATACTCTAGTACCATTCCTTCCTCTAAGTACGCTCAAATAGGATCCATCCAACATGACTCATCATCTAACTCGATGACCTTCTCTCCCTCTTCAACTATCGAGGTTGTTAGGGTCCCTAAGAATACTCTCCTGGCAAGTTAGTCGGGTGTTGTGTTGCTAGTTTACTGAGGTAGTCTACCCTTGTGTCTTCACATCTAATGATCTTGATGAACTGTGACCCCTTTTTCTTCCATCTGTTTCACCAAGTTCTTTAGTTTTTGGGCATACAAGGTCATCTCCCCCTTTTTTTAAATTTTGAACTCCCTTTTAATATGTCCCACCATCAATTGTGAATTAGTGTACACATTAAGAGTCTATACTCTAAGGCACTTAGCCCTTAGACCATGGTCTCAAACTCGTCTATGTTGTTGGTATTCCCTAATTTCAACATCAAAACATACTCTAAGAGGATCCCATTCTTGTTTCTCATCACTATACAAGCTTCATTACCCTCCACACTTCATGCTTCGTCCACATATAGATCCCAAACATGCCCTTTTATCTGCTTCTAGTATTTTAAAATTTTTTTTTTCTTCCTTTTCTTCTTCTTAAATGTCTTGATTTGGAAAGGAGCATTTTGAAATGAATTCTACTAGAACTTGTGCCTTAATAGTAGCTATTGGGTGATGTTGTAGGCCATGCGTTTCTAACTCGATGGACCATTTCAGCATTCTTCCAGATGTCTTTAGCTTATGAAGGATCCGTTTGAGCAGTTGATCTGTTACCACTACCTCCTTATAGGCTTCTAGGTTTACTTTGAACTTTTTGTAGGATAGGACCAAGGCATGCTCCAACTTTTCAATTGGCCTGTAATTCAACTCATCCCCTACAGGTCTTTCCACTCCAGCTTTTCAATTGGCATATAATTCAACTTCCTCCACTGGCTATACTCAATATCTGGTCAGACATTGGGAATCTCTTCAGGTCATCCAAGGCCTTCTAGGAGTCTTCCGTCCATTCTAAATCTTCATTTTCCTCAACTTTCTAAAGAATAGAAGATGCCTTTCAATCGATTTGGAAATGAATCTATTCAACTCTACTAACCTCAACATGTGCTTCTAAGCCGCTTTCAAATTCTTGGGAGCTAGTATAAATGTTATCCAGATTAGGCTTAATCCCCTTCTCATTAACTTGATATCCTAAGAATTTCCCTCAATGAATGAACAAGGCATATTTTTCTGGTTTTAACTTCAACCCATACTCATTCATATCTCAAATACTTCTTCCAAATCTCTATTCTGATCTTCAAAATTTTCTTATTTTGAGAATCATATCATCCACATATGCTTCCAATTTTTTTCCCAATTGATTCATAAAGATCATGTTAACTAGCTGTTAGTATAGGTGACCCGGACCTTCTTCGGCCCAAAAGGCATAGATGTGTAGCAATATGTCCCCCTTTTTATGATGAAGGATTCCTTTTCCTCATCCTCTACATGCATTCTGATATCATGGTACCCCTGTTTACCATCTAAAAAGAACATATATCCATAACTTGCTGTGGAGTTTACTAGTCTATCTATCATAGAAAGTGGGTAAAAATCCTTAGGGCATGCCTTCTTTAGATCCATAAAGTCCACATACATTATATAAGACCCATTCGCCTTTTTTACTAGCATCACGTTGGCTAACCAGTCAAGATATTGAACTTCTTGAATGAATCTGGCCTTCATGAGCTTGTCCACTTCCTCGTCAATGATTGCCTACTTTCATCACCAAAAACCTCTTCTTCTATTTAATTGGGAGGTATGAAGGGTCCACGCTCAATAGGTGGGTTATGTCCTTAAGTTTAATACTAGGTATTTCTGTGGAATCCCAAGTAAATGTCTTTGTGCTTCTAGTCAAGAAGGGTTTTGCCTGGTCCTTCTTCCCCAATGAGAGGCTAACATTAACTTTAAGATATTTTTAGGGCTCTGATCCTACAACAGGGAAATCTTCCAATTTCTCCACTAGTTGAATCCACAGTTGGACTTCTTTTGCATTTACTTAACCATTCCCACCTCTTCATCCTCAATGTGAATCATGGTCCATACTTCTTAGCTAGTTCTGCTCTGACTTCTTCCTATAAAGACCTGAGGACTTCTAAATTTGTACCATCTGGTAAAGGCACTTTCACTCTCCTCCTTCTGACATTTACATCGGCATCTAAGTCATACAGGATAGGTCTTCCGAATAACACATTGAAAGCCATGAGGAATTTTACCACCACAAAGGTGGTCATTGGAGTGATCGGAGTTGTGCCTAAAGCGAAGGGAACTTCAACAGTCCCCAAGGCATGAATAATTTTTTTAACCAAGGTCCAGACCAGGTTTTCAAATTCCACCAATTCAGAATCCTCCATGCGTATTTTGATGAATGACACATTTGAAAACAATTTGACTGAACTTCCATAATCCACTAACACTCTTTATACATTATAATTGTTGATGATTGCCTTTATGACTCATGCATCCACTTTGGGCTTAGGCTTCCATACTCTATCTCTGACTAATCTCTTTGTTCCATTAAAGAACACATACTCAGTCTTATACGTCACTTAAGCCAAAGCTTTGGCTTGGTTATGGCTCAAGGCGACTTCTGAGGGTACATATATGAGATATGATATATCTCTAGCCGAACCGCCATTAATTACTACACCTTTATCCTTATTTTAATTTGTTTGACTCATATTTATTAAGCCTTTTAGATAGCCTTGTTTATTGAGCCTTTCAGTCTTCTCCATCAATATTTTGCACTCATTGGTATCATGCCCATTAGAGGGATGAAATTTACAGTATCGGACTTTGTCTCTCTTGTTCAAATCTTCCGTTAGGGGCCAAGGCGTCTGCCAGATGTCTCTGTATTTTAATGAGGCAAACACCACCTCCGATGCTTCCATCAATGGGGTCAATTTTGAGATGACCAGATTGCTTCTGGTCCCACCTTTAGTTTTCTGAGTCGTACCAATTGCATCCGACTTCGTTTAGCCCTCTTTTTTCTTTGTTTTCTTTTTTGGCTCTAGGGTTGCTCCATTCGCTGACTTTCTAGCCAACTGGCTATTTTTATAAGCCTCATTTTGATGAATATATTTCTAGGACAGGGTTATGGACTTTTTGCAGCATGTGTGGAGCTTTTTCACTATAAGCTTTGAAGTATCCATTATAGATTGTGCCATTTTACAATGCTTCCAATGGCTAGGCCTGATTGAGTCGAATCACCTTCAAAGCTTCTTTAGGAAACTAGGCAAATACTCCCTCAAGGAATCACTCTCCATTTGTTTGACTTGTTATAAGGGATGTATCTTTATTGCAAAAGGTATGCTTAATCCAAAGCACCTTAGAAAACTGTCGACCAATTGTTCAAAGTTAGCAATGCTCCTTGGCTCTAACCCAGCATACCATTTTGTGGCTTCCCTTCTAAATATCCTTTAAAAGCCCTACATTTTACCACATCATTTGTGTAATGTAATTCCCTCGAGTGTTTATAATCTATTAGGTTAGCCATAGGGTCGACCGAACCATCATATTTCTTAATGGTGGGCCCTTTAAATTTATCCGACAATTAAAACTCAACAACCTCTTTCACAAAAGGCAATTTCAATGCTAGGACTAGGTTTATATCCTATGGACTCTTCTATTCTCCTAGGACATTCTTCCAGAATCCCCCCCTCCCTTTTCTCTCTTCTACAGTGGGTCCTTCTTGGAAATATCCTCACATTACTTTTTCTATGCTCTCTATGGGAGTAGGAATGGCCGACTATAGATCTAGTTTGTCTGGAAGCTCCTTAGTGGTACTTTACAATTACCTACTTCTCCTTCTCTCCCTACCCCTTTTCTTAAATCTTTACCTCTTTACTCTTCCATCATTTCTCCCATCCTCTCTTCCCCTATGACTTCTTTCCCAATTCACCCTTACTACATCTCCCTCTCTTCCCCTCTAACTCCCTTCAGCCCTTACCCCCTGAGCATTCTCTCCCATTACATATGTAATTGCAGACCTTAGTCTTTTTGCTGAACTCGCCTCCCCCTCTCTATGCCCCATGCCATTAAAGTTAAGGCATCTATTTGCCTTTCTGCCATTGTCATCTTCTAGATTTTAAGGTTGGTTGAGGTGATGGGTTTTCCAAGTTTCTTGCAACTTAGAGTAGGGTGGTTAAGAGTTGGATTATTTAGGGTTGGCTAGCTGGGAGGTTCATGGGTGTGGTTGGAGTAGATGGTCATGCATTGTTCTATGGTGGTGTAGTGGGTGATACTTGGGTGACTAGGCTCTGGAGAATTCAAATAGGTGTAAGGTTTTCAGATGTAATTTTGGTGTTTGTCGGGTTTGGTGGATTTAGGGAAGTACTAGCTAGATTAATTTCTAATATGTGTTTGGGTTATTTCTGCAGGATTTTTCTCAATGTTATCTCCCATTTTCTAATTGTAATAGTAACTTGGAGACTAAGAAACAAAAATTTTACATAAAAGAACTACCTCAAAGATTCAGATGATCATACAATTGATTGGTATAGATGACGCCAATAGATAGGAGTAAGCTCGATCAATAACATGAATCTTCAAGATAATGGGCTTGATAGGTGCTAGACTGAACCTGTTGGGCCTGCAATCACAAGAAGATGGTCAAGAGGGCTAAACTTGTTGCTTGACAGGGACCCTCTGGCGCTCAAGTCAGTTACATGTTAAAGTGTCTTTGTTATAAGAGAATAAGGTGAATAATGAAGGAGAAGTATGAAAAGTGATAGAGCTCAGAGAAGAAGAAGAAGAAGTAGAAGAAGATCCTTTACCCTTTGGTGTGGGAGGCCTTTTATAGGGCTCCCATGATGACTGAGCCGCTGATCGGATGGTCCAAAGACTTTCTTGGTGAGGAAGGTTATCGTTGGATGTTGAGATGTGTTAGGTGACATGGCGCCAATTAGTTGGCCAAAAGGTAGAATATCCCTTACTGTCAGTACCCAAAAAGTGACTTTTTCAAATTTGGTGTGCTTGGGTGGCACGCCTTTGACAAGAACGTGCTGTGATAGGACAAAGTCCCATATTTCCATACTAAGATCGAAGGATAGTTTGTCCTATCCTTCATCGGACGTGGCTTGGTCCGAGGTCCCCTTGGTTCAAGATTCCCTCATAGAGACCGCTTGGACAAGACATGATCTGGGCGTGACGAGGCCCGTCCGGATGGAGTCTCTCGCTAGATCACTAGTTGTTGCATTTGTTGTCTGCGATGTATGTTTCCACCCATGTCTGAAGGACTTATTGGATTTGGGCATGTTCTATTGTTGAGGCTCATTGGACTTATGGGTCCCATATAGAACCCTTATCAGTACTATTAATTTTTTTCAATCAAAATTGTTTGTGTTAGAGAAGTTTGGTGCTTAGTTATAAGAAATCTTATTTGTTAGGACATCTCCAACCCTGCACCAAAATAATAAATTGATATAGGAATTTAGTATAAATGAAATCCAACTCGGAACTAAAACACTACACCAAATTGGTGTGGTGAATAATAATACACTAAATTTGGTGTGATACTATTCAAAGCACCAATTTGGAGTAATATTTTTTTATTATTTTGTAGTTAAAATTTTAATAAAATATATTTGATATGTGTTTTTTTTTAATAAAATATTATAAAAGAGAATATTTTACTTTCAAAGTAATATTTGATATAGTAAATTCGAGTTGAAGTGTCTATTTTTTTTTAGGGTAAAGAGTTGAAGTGTCTTTTAGTATGTAAAAAAACTGTCTTTTGGTGCAAATTGGGCACCAAATTCAATGTGATGGTTGAAGTTGGCTTAGGAAAGAAGTCTTGAGTTTATGTTTAATTTTTTCTCACCAAAAATACTATCTATTTTCAAAAAAAAAAGTTCTTATTTTTTAAAGTA
>CAOJBK010636472.1:0-11387 GCA_948294925.1 Codiaeum variegatum | reverse complement strand
TACATACCTGGTTCAAAATACTTTTGAATAAGCTTCCTATCATGAGTGAGCTAGGTCTTTTCTTTATAAATCCATGAACTCTCATAAGCCTCATTCTGAAGCTCATCCAACTCAAAAATTTGTAGCATCCTTTTCTCTTTGGCTTTGTCTATGTCCAAGTTTAGGGCCTTGATTGCCTAGTAAGCCTTGTGCTCCAATTCAACTGGTAAATGGTATGCTTTGCCAAATACCAAGCGAAATAGACTCATGCCCAAAGGAGTCTTGTATGTTTTCCTATAAGCTCATAATGCCTCGTTAAGGTGACTCGCCCAATCTTTCCTCGATTAGTTCACTGTCTTCTCCAAAATTCCCTTTAGTTGCCTACTTGAAGTCTTAACCTGGCTCAATGTTTGTGGATTATATGGAGTATCCACTTTGTGCTCACATCGTGATTTTGCATTAACTTCTCAAAGAGTTTGTTGTAAAAGTGGCTCCCCCCCATCACTAAAAATGACTGGTGGTGTGCCATACCTGCCAATTATAAAATCTTTCACAAATTTCATCACAACATTAGCATCGTTAGTCCGGGTAGGAATCGCTTCCACTCATTTGGAAACATAATCAACACTAACTAAGATATATTAAAAACCAAAGGAAATTGGAATGGTTCCATAAAATCTATGTCCCAAACATCAAATATCTCAACCATAATAATTTTGGTTAAGGACATCTCATTCCTCTTTCCTATGTTGCCTACTCTTTGGCATCGATCAAATTGCTTGCAATAAGCATGTGAATCTTTGAAAAGAGTAGGCCAAAACAACCCACTTTAGAGGACTCTTTAAGTTGTCTTCTTCCCTTCAAAGTGTCCTCCAAAATTCAAATCATGGAAAAATTGAAGCAGACTTACCTGCTCATCCTCTGGAATACACCTGTGGACGATCTCATCCTTGTAAATCTTGAACAAATAAGGCTCATCCCAAAAATAATATTAGAAAATATGTAAGAATCATTTCTTTTATTGGTAGTATCAACAAACTATGGGGTTTATGATATTGCAAATAATCGTTCATCAGGAAAAGCTTCCAAGTGTTTGGTGGCATTACTCAATGCAAGCTCATTCTCTGATTAGAGGGGTAACCTAGATAAATGATCTGCAACTACATTTTCACTCCCCTTTTTATCTCAAATTTTATAATCAAATTCTTTCTCAGTGGTGGTGTAATTCAATTGAGGGCCAATAAGGGTCAAACTAGCATAATAGATGACTTTTAAGGACTTGTCAACCCTTTGGCCCAAAACAACCCTTAAAGAATAGTTAGATGCATCAGTCATCAACTTGAATGGTGATGACCAATTAGGGGCTACAATGATAGGTGCAGTGGTAAGTTTTTCTTTCATGGTTTGGAAGGTCTACATGCACTTTTCATCAAACTCAAGGGACATCTTTTCCCAATAGTCTACACAAAGGTTGAATAATCTTGGAAAAATCCTTAATGAATCTCCTATTAAAATGGCATGGCATAAAAACTTCTCACCCCCTTCACAGATGTAGTAGGAGTTAAGTTAGCAATGAGCTCAATTTTTGGCTTATCGACCTCCATACCCTTACCTAACACTATATGACCCAACATAATGCCATAATCAACCATAAAATGACATTTCTTCTAACTCAAAGTAAGATTGCACTCAATACATTATTCAAGTACAAAAACTAATTTATTAAGGCAATCATCAAAAGAATTTCCAAAAATAGAAAAGTCATCTGTAAAGACCTCAATGAAGTCATCAATCATGTTAGAAAACACAAACATCATGCACCTCTCAAATGTTTCCAGAGCATTGCATAAGCCAAATGGCATCTGTTTGAAGGAAAATGTCCTAAAAGGACATGTAAAGGTTGTCTTGGCTAGGTCCTCCAAAGCTATAGCCACTTGATAATAACCTAAAAGTCCATTAAGAAGATAATAGTATGCATCACTAGCTAGTTTGTCTAACCTTTGATCGATGAATGATAAAGGAAAGTGATCCTCTTTGGTGGAATTGTTTAATTTCCTATAATCAATGCATATATGCCATCCCGTTACTGTCCTTGTGGGGACTAACTCGTTCTTATCATTATTGACCATTGTGATTCTGGTTTTCTTAAGAACCACATGAATAAGACTAACCCATTCATTGTCAATAATGGGGTAAATAACCTCCTCTTTCAGTAACTTGAGGACATCTTTCTTTACCACCTCACTCATGGTGGAGTTTAATCTCTTTTGCATCCCTCTATTGGGTTTAGCGCCTTCCTCTAAAATAATCTATGCATGCAAAATAGAGGGGATAATTCCCTTCAAATCACTCATACCCTTACCAATTGCCTTTTTGAGCCTTTTAAGCTTAGAAACCACTCTCTCTTCCTCTTTTTTCATTCAACATGGAAGAAAAATAGCAGTAAAAGTCTTTCCCTCACTAAGGAACACATACTCCAGATGCTTCAAGAGCTCTTAGAGCTCTAAATTTTGAGAAGGCTCCTTCTCCATATTTTGGATCAAAGGAAGCTCTGAAGTTTCATTCTCACTTACCTCAACTAAATCCCCCTCACTAAGACTCTCAATGTAGCTTATAATTTCAGGAACTAAAATTTCAGTTCCTTCCTTAAGTGTAAGCGTAGACTCAAGTTTGTCATAAAAAACATCATGCATAAAAACTTCTTACACAATAGTATTAATGCAACCAATAAAGCAACAATCCTCAATAGCGATTCTTCAATAAATATTATGGTTTAATGAGTGAGATTATTAAAAATGGAAAAATCAACCCATTTTCCCCAAAATAGACATGGGTAACTTTCCATTTTTAACATCAATCAAAGTGTTAATGGTTTTGATAAAAGGTCTACCCAGCAAAATATGCAATTTTGACCTATTAGTCAACTCATCCCCTATTTCAAGCACCATAAAATCAACATGCACAATCAAACCCCTAACTTGTACTAGTGCATCTTCTATGATTCCTCTAAGGAATCTCAAAGATCTATCCGCTAATTGCAAGTACATTTTAGTGGGTTTCAATTCACCCAAGTTCATTTGGAGAAATAAGGTATAAGGTATTAAATTAATACTTACACCTAAGTCGAGCATGCCTCTAGCCTCTTCTCCATTGCACATGCTTATGTCAATGATAAAACTACTGGGGTCTTTAGCCTTAGGAGGTAAATTATACTGAAGCACTGCATTAGCTACCTTCAATATAATAACTTTCTCTTCCAATTCCAACCTCTTTTTCTTAGAATTTAAAACCTTGAAAATTTTAGCATAGGCAGGAATTTTCTGAATCACATCAAGAAGAGGTAGATTTATACTTACCTTAGAGAACATTTTAAAAAGCTCTTCAAATTACTTATCTTTCTTACCTCTCTTGAGCCTATCTAAAAATGGAATAGGCGGTCTATGTGGGTCAGTCTCCTTGTGAAGTTGTAAAGGATATGGAGTCTCCTTCACTTTCCTTTGCTCCTTTTGCACTTTAGCAGGCTTCTTACTACTCCCCTCCTTCTCTTACTCAACCTCAACACCTGTATCATCAAGGTTAGAACTAACAACATTAATTATCACCTTACCACTCCTTAGAACCGTGATGGCCTTAGATTTCTCAGGTTGTCTAGGAATCTTTCCTTGTTGCTTTGGTTGCAGCTGAGTTGTAATTTGCCTAACTTGGGTCTCAACCTTCCTCACCAAAGCCTCCAAGGAATCAAACCTCCTATTATTTACCTATTGAGTTGGGTGCTAACCTAAATTCAGGATATCCTCCAAGCTAGGTTTCCTTTGCTTTTGAGAATCGGATGAGTCCCCATTGAATGGATGCCTCTGTATCACTTAAAACTATGGTTGCTGCTGCTGGGGTTGCTATTTTTGGTTTTTGTTCCTCTAGCCAAAGTTTGGATGGCTTCTCCAACCAGGGTTATAAGTGTTGGAAACCATTCATAACTTGGTCTTCCTTGAACTCACCAACAAAAGAATCATAGTTAAAAGGAAAAACATTAACACCATGGAAAAAAACATTAACATATACCCTATAAACCTCTTGTTGTTGCACCGGTGTGTTCCCCTTCATAGTCAAAAGATTGACTTCACGAGATAACTTAGCTATTTGCATAGCCATATCCTTACTTTGTGCACCATCTTGCACTCTAGCTCACTTTCTTCTTACACTTTTCTGCTGAGAGTTAGCTCTAAGCATTTCATATAAATTAAAAGCCACCTTCACAGTAATTTCACTCATAGAGCCACCAGCCACATTATCCACTATGCCTTGGCTCTGATATGTGAGCCCGTCATAAAAAATTGATCAAGTAACTGAAGTGGATAATGGTGGTGAGGGCATTGTACTTGTAACTTCTTGAACCTTTCCTAACCCTTATGGAAAGGCTCTTTTTCCATTTGTGAGAAGGTTGCAATCTTCATCCTAAGATTAACCATCTTTTAATGAGAGTAGAACTTTCTCATGAATTTATTGTACACCTCCTCCCATGCTGTGAGGGAATTTAGAGGGAGAGTCATCAACTAAGTCTTGGTTACATCTTTAAGGGTGTAAGGAAAATACCTCATCTTGAGTTGATCTTTAGTTAGACCTTGCAATGGGATGGTCTGAATGATAGAATAGAAGTCATGGATGAAGTTAAGAGGGTCTTCATTGGCCACACCATAGAAGGATGACAACATATTGTAATGAAATGTCTTGAGTTCATAACTCTTTAATGTTATGTCCAATCTAATGCAAGAAGTTGCTGTGTTTATGACAGGCTTAGAAAACTCCTTCATTAATCTCCTTTTGTCCCCTATGTTTCTAGGACAATAAAGTATTTGGTCATGGCGGCCCAAGTTATCTTGATACTCAATTCCCCTTTCCCTCTAATCTTCAGGTGAGATATCAATATTTGCTGGATCCTCCGTGTTGGCTAGTCTCTTTTGCTCCACTCCTATTTGTGAACCCGAATTTTAGCACCATTGCATCGGACCCATTAATACGACCCCAATTGATCTGACCGGGTTAAAATCAGACTTCAAACAGACCCAACAAACCCAAAAAACTGAATTAGGTTGAATCAAACCAGACCCAGAAAATCGAGCCCAAAAAAACCCGAGGCCCAAAATGACAAAACACATGCATGCATAAGTGACATTATGTATGCGTAAAGACTCTTATGCATGCGTAAATCCCTTTGCACATGTGTAAAGACCCACACACATGCGTAATGTGTGTTATGCACGCGCCTCCAAATTTTTAGGGTTGCTAGCATGATTCCCTATAAATTTGACCTTTTAGAACTGACCCGAGGTTCCAGTTTTTTTTTACCAATTTTCCAGAATTGTTAAGACGATCTTTTACACTATTTTTCCACAATGAAAGCCTCCTAAACAGTGTTCTAAGTCTCATAAACACCAAAATCGATCTAAACACATCACAATCATAGTTCAATATAAACACCAAAATCGATCTAAACACATCACAATCACAGTTCAATCCGATCAAAGTTTCAGCTTAGGCATTGCAGACATATCAATTCTAGTCACTCCAGATATCAATCTGGCCAGTCCTTGCATGGTTCTACTCATTCCTAATCCATTTAGATGCACTATCCAGTTCTCCAAACACAACAGAGCCTTGTTCTGGATTTCTCAAGCCTTCCGACCCTCCAATTTTGAAGTCCCGCAAAGCAAAGGTAATTACAGTATAGTATACCATTTTTATCTCAATTATCAATCATTTTTAAGCTCTTTAATTCAGATTTTATGTTCATCAGAACATATTTATAAGCCTTTTAATACTGATTTAAGGCAACGCTATGAAAAATTCAGTTTTCATTACAAAAATTGATTAAACCCTAAAATCAATTTAGGTAAAACACAATCCAAAAATCAATTTTAATTAATCAAGTTCATGATTGATTAACAACCTATCAGTTAATTATTTTTATAAATTGAAATCAATTAGCTACTGAACATCAAACCATCCCTCTTTTACTATAACACCCCCTTCATGAGAAGGGAGGACAGCGTGGTTTGATTCCCATTCAACGGGATACACCGGCAAGCCTTTCACGACTTCAACTCCAAAATTACTTTTCCCTTACTTTCATTTGTTTATTTTGTTATTTTTGTGATATTTGTTCCTATTATATTTGGTTCGATCATATTTAATTATTTCGTATTATTATTGAGATTTTACGCTTGGCCTATTTTTAGGGAATGTGCTCATCACAGATAATAAGACTAGAGGGGAGATCCCCTAATTTCATTGGTTTTACATGTATTGTATCAATTTTTGGGGTGTTGTTCCTTCCTTAGAACCTAAAGTGGGCTAGAGGAAGGACCCCTGGAAAAATCCATTATGTTTACTGCTTTGTATGATTGTCATCCCGTATTCACATGTTCATGCATCCAAGCCATTATTCCTGCTCATGCATACACAAAAACCATAATTTTAATTGAAATTGCATGATCTTCGAGCCAAAATGTTCTCTTAAAAATGGTACATAAACTATTTTTTATAAAATGTTTTCAGATCACAAATCCTTGAACCCCCTTTGGTTCTAAAAAGAACACCTTTTCCAAATAGGGTAGAAAAATAACCTTTTCGAAAATGGAGTTTACAAATAAAAGGTTTCTTAATTACCTAAGATAAAGATGATTTTCTTAAAGATTAGGTGGCAACTCTAAAACACCTTACACACCACATGCACTCCAACAGACACGTGTGGATGGACAAATGTGGGAACCCGACCAAAATCCACGATGCCAAGGGTGCAATCTAAAAGGTTTCCTCCTGGCCATAAGGCCCGCAGGTGCTCTTCATCGGGGAAATCCCACAGGCCATTCGAGCGGGACCTTACAGCTGGCAACTCCACTGAGGAAGTTTGGTAAAACTACAAAACTAAGCAGATTATTTTCTAAAAACAACAATTTGGCTTGAAGCCATGCAAAAGTAAGTTTCATGCATTACTTCCTATTCTACTTTATACTAGGAAAACCTAGATAGAGAGTAGCATCGAGTGAGCTTCCTTCCTTAGGACTGCTTCGCTGATAGCAAATTCATCCAACTCCAAGGCATAGTAGCTAATCCTTTCAATTGGAATCACGATGTACATCTAGCTGTTTGACCTATGCGAGCCTCCTTGGTTCACATGTGGTTAGGTGTGTTGATATCCCAACCTTTAAACTACAAAGCTATTATGTAATGATTAGAGTTGACCCTAGGACCCACATACCCTAATAAACTCTATATTATTATCATCATGAAACCTTTTTCATTCATGCATCACTACATCTAAAAACTGAAGTTGGACAAAGTTCACTGTTCAAGACAAAACCTAAACCTTTCAAACACCTATCCTTTTCTTACAAAAAATATTTGTCTATAACTAGGTTGCCCTTTTTTTTCAAAAGAGCTGATACTCAAATTTTTTCCCTTTTCCCAAAGGTCATCATGTATATCAGAGATATCCCACCTACCAACATTGGTGCTGATGCCACTACCACTAGCACTCCTGTTGCCCCTGCTGCTCCACCTATACCAATTGACATGGCTAGCATGCTGCTACATTAGTGCAAAGGCAAGAAGAGACTATTAAAGTTCAATAGGAAACTTTTTCAGCCATGATGCAAAGCTAAGAGCAATCTATTTTGGGTAAGGTTCAAGCCAAGCTTACTCAAGTTGAGATCTAACCCACTAATCATGCCTTTACCTCTTCTAACTCTGGAAATAAGGTGTTAACTGATAAGGTCATTATCCTAAACCCATAACCAAATCATGGGATTACCACTCCGACTGCCCCTGCTATGGATCCTTTCCCAAAAGGGTCGAGGACCATCCACTCCTCAAAACTATGGCTGAAAAATATAAGGAAATGGAGAAGACTTTGCAAGCCCTAAAACAGAAAGAGAAGGTCTTGGATGTGAAGGCACTGAGCCCCTTTCCCAAGGCAAGACTTCCACCCAAGTTTCAAATGCCACATTTTGATAATTTCAAAGGCACCTCCTGCCCAAAGACTCACATAAGGATCTATGATAGGACACTTTGTCCCTTGGGAGTTGAAGGTGAGCTTCTTGCTCATATTTTCAAATAGTCATTTACTGGTACAACTTTGACTTAGTTTATACAATTGGATAGTTCTAAGAAATAGATATGGGAATCTATCTGTACCAAATTTGTAAAATAATACTCTTATAATCAAAAATTTGATATTAAAAGAAGAGATCTTGAAACAACAAAACAATAACCACAAGAAACCTTCTCTGTATTCATTTTTAGATGGAGGGAGAAAGCCTCCCAGATGGTAAATAGACCAACTGATCCTGAGTAAATTGACATAGTGGTCAAAACCTTGTTGCCTATGCTTTGAGTTAGAATGATAACACAATATTTCCCTAACTTCAAAGCCTTAGTCTCTGTTGGCACCCGCCTCGAAGATGGGATTGACTCTAATATCATCAAGGATGAAACTCTGACCTCATCCTCTCACTTTAAGAAAATAAGAAGTACTCAGAAATAGGGTTGATTTAATGCAATTTCAGCCCACAAGCCACTCCAGATACAATGAAGGGAATTCACCAACCTTAAGGGGTTAACACTGAGTTATCTCTTAAGACAGTGCATAGAGAAGGGCACATTCAAAGCTTTGGAGCCCAAGCCAATTACAAAACCTTTTCCAAAGAATTTCAATATGGATGAAAGGTGTGACTACCACTAAGGGACATGCCATAAAACTAACGATTGCAAGGCCTTCCTTCATATAATTAAACATCTCATTGATGATGATAAGCTCTTATTGCCTACTATCAATATTGACACCAATCCCCTTCTTGAGCACGTTGTTAATGCCATACTAAATGAATTTGAGGAACGTGATTCAACTTATCTTCTTACTGATATGGTGCCTCTGAGCAATTATCACTACACTAGAGATGACCAATCTTCCTTAGAAATGTCACTCTCCCTAATTTCCTCACCTAAAATTGGCCAAACTTCCTTAGGGAGGTCAATTCATAATGATTATTATTGTGTCATCATCGTCTTAAGGCATTTGGCAAGGAAATAGATGCCATAACTAAAAGTGATCGTATCACTCAAGTTTCCATTACTAATCCATCTTTGAACCAACCAGTGGTTCAAACTAAGGGGACTCCCAAACCTGAAGAGGATCCCATATTAAAACAGTTAAAGAAGACACAAGCCAATATTTCTATCTAGAGTTTATCATGTCTTCTTATCCTCATCGCAAGCTCTTTATAAGGAGTTGAGCCAGACCCAGACATCATCTGACATCTCTCCTGAAACTTTGGTGGCATCTATTACTAGTTCCACAAAGGGGACATCCATCTCTTATTCAGACAATGAGATCCCACTTGGGGGACTAGATAATGATGCTTTGTACATCACCATCATCACAAGAGAGAAGACTGACCCTATGACCTAATTGATAATGGGTCTACATTGAATGTTTTCCCTTTGAAAGTTGCAAGCTACTTGGGGTTGACTGCTACTAATTTCACCCCCTCTAATCAAATTGTAAGGGCATATGACAATTCTAAGAGAGAAGTTCTGGGAGTGACTACAGTGACCGTTACCATGGGTCCAACTACTTTCAATGTACCCTTTCAAGTCATTGATGTACCATATTACTTTAATATACTTATGGGTAGGACTTGGATCCATCAGGCTAGAGCTATGCCATCCATTTTACATCAAAGAGTTAAGTTTCCACTGAAGAATGGCATCGTTACTATCAAAGTTGATCTGTCTGGAAAATCTGAAGTCATAGACATTGTTCCTATCCTAAAAATACAACCCAAGTTGTAGGCATATCTTTATCCGGCTTCTCCTTTGTTTAGTTCATTCACACTATAGATTATCTGAAAGAGCCAATTGGCTTAGATTTTGATCCATACTGCAACCCAATGGTTTGAAACATCCTACAGCATATGGCTTATTTTCCTGCTATAGGTATGGGAAAGAACCAATAAGGAGTTCAGTCTTTCAATGAAATCAAGTTTTCCACTCCTCCATTTGGCTTCGGCTATAAACCTACTGATGAGGAAATTAAGGGAGAGAAATCTAAAGCCCAAGAAAGATTTGCAATCACTAAATAAGGGGTGAAGTTGACATCTTCCTGAGGCCCTATTTCAGAACCCTAAATGGCTATTTTGTCAAAGAAGGGGTGACAGTTCCTTACCTTGCTTTTCTTGAGCCATGATTTGCCCTATCAATGGTATTAGAGTTCTTGGATTTGAGTTGTTTTCTGATGTGAAACTGACCATTGAAGATTTCCAGCCCATTTACTACTTGGACCATGACTACGAGGAGAACATGGAAGCAAGCCTCTTTGGAGATATATATTTTCTCATTAATAAGGACGAGAAATTTAACCTCTCCACTTTGATCAAGCCTGCTAATGCAAAACTAAAGAACTAGCAGTTCGATGAAAGTCCCTTTGATGCTACTGAATCTGAGCCAAAAATTGAATTTGGGTCCAATTTTGAGTCTGAGTCAGAGTCAAGTACTAGTTATGAGTCTTCTTCTTCCGAGTCTGATGATGATGTAAAAAGTCCATTGAGATTAAATTATGAATATTATGTAATGAAGGACCTCTCTCCTATTGTAATTAATAAGAAATCCAAATTTTCTTATTACAAACCTGTCTCCCTATTTTCTTTTGATATTCCAATTGATGAATCTGACCTCAAACAAACAAAAAAAAAAAAGAAAATGAAACAATAAATGAAATAAAAGATGTAGTTAAAGAGCCTATAAATATTGGCACTCATGACATGCTTAAAAACACATATATTGCATCTGCATGCTCAAACAAAGAGGACACCAAATCTGCGATTAGAAGATTCGAAGTCTACTTGGCCTGGAAGGACAATTATATGATAGGACTAGATCCAAGCATTATCGTCCATATGATTCTAGCCTTGTCAAGTAGAAGCTCAGATGCATGAAGCCTACTTGGTCTAAACCAATCAAAGAAGAATTAACATACAGCTTGCTCACAGATTCATTGAGCTGGTCAAATACCCGTCTTGGTTGGCAAACCTCGTCTCAGTACCGAAGAAGGACAACAAAGTCAAAATGTGTGTTGATTATCAAGACTTGAATAAGGCATACCCTAAAGGTGATTTTCTACTCCTCCATATAGACCTCTTGGTCGATGCACTAGCTGGTTCAGAGATGGTTTTCTTAACTGATCTGGCCACATGATACAATCATATCCCAGTCCACTATCAGACAAGGAGAAAACAACTTTCATCATGGAATGGGATGCCTATTGCTACAGAGTAATGCCATTTGGATTAAAGAATGCCAAATTCACCTATCAGAGAATGGCTACTACTATTTACCATAACTTAATTCATGAAGAA
>CAOJBK010636397.1:0-12201 GCA_948294925.1 Codiaeum variegatum | reverse complement strand
GTCATCCCTTGTTGGAAGGTCAGAAGGGAAGTCCAGACCTAAGCTCCCTCTAAAGGCTGAAGGGAGGGAGAAGGTTTCTCCACAAGCTCAATGTGTAACCTCCCCCTCCCACAAGAGTTTCAATGGTTTCAGGCTGGACCTTAAGGACATCAGCAACAGCTAAGGCCTCTTCCTCAGCAGGACCCATTTCAGCCTCGGGAGCACCTTCTACAACCTCCTCAATCACAGAGACCTCACCAGCTTCAAAAGTTGGAGTTGGAGCGGGCTCCACAGGCCTTATTTGATGAATCAGGACATCTAAGGCGTTGAAGGAATCCCTCAGCATGACCATGTGATCCGCTGGCTCAGGAACTGCTGCCTCAACTGCTGGAGCATCAGATGCAGCTGGAACCGAGCTAGAGTAAGCACTAGGCTCGACCCTTTCAACTGCATGCAAAACAAAAGGTACATGTGAAAAAAAAAGATATATATATATATATACCTTCAACAATAGGTTCTGGAGCTGAAGCCTCCAGGGAAGCAACAACAGGTGTAGGTGGAAGCACCCTTGAGCACGAACCTTGGGCCAAAGGAGCCTCCATTGATAGGGCAGCTCGGACGTCTTTCGAGATATCCTCAGGAGTTAAAGCACTCCATTGGCCAAGTTTTTTGAAGGCTTCATCTGGACTTAAGTGAAGAAAGCCCTTGTACTGGTTCACCAACACCTCTCCATCCTTCACCAAAGCCACATGCTAGTAATATTGGCTTGTGAGCTTGTGGAACTTACTAAAGAAGGGTGCTGCTTCATCCAGAAATGTCAGCACCTGCTCATAAACCTTGGCAAACTCAACATGGTCACTCACCAAGGCACTCAGATCAGCACTGTTGACTCTTAGTGCATAGTTCCGAGCTCTCCCCAACCAAAAGGGAACGTTGGGCGACTCAGGGCCCTCAGCAACATCTCCAGCCTTGCGAAGTCTCTTCAGCTTCCTTGGTTCATCCCTACCCTCAAACGACCCAACTAGGGAAGATGACCCCCTTTTTCGAATCAAATGAGCCTTTGGAGATTCTTCAAGTTCCTCCATGGGCACCTCTCTGTCAGATGGCCTAGCCACCTCTACCCCTTCGTCAGTCCCCACCACAACTTGACCATCGGGATCACGTTCAAAAGAAGATTCCAAGTGCTTGAACCCTCTTTTGAAATTCTTTAGGTACTTATAGCGTCGCACTTCAACATTCACATTAAGCTCCCTCATAGCTGCCTGGTTCTCTTTAAAGCTTCGCTCCCGAAGCTTCCCAGTTTCCATGCAGCGTATCGGCAGCAGAACCTTATTATTTACTGGCACGATTCGGCACCTGGCTAGCTCAGGAAAGGCAGACTCCATCGTCTGAGCCAGCTCCTTCAGCACATCCCTTGCCTTCTCATCAATCAAGGGTTCTGCAAAACCACAGGTTCGGGTTAGTCAATTATATTAAAAATTAATACTAACTAAGTTAAATGCAGGAACAAGTAACGAGGCTTACCAGAAACACGACGTACTGTCCTTGGGAGAGAAGGGCACCCATTAAGCTCCTTGAGAAAGGATGAGTCCATGATCTTCGAGCGATCAAAGACTCGACCACAATTTGCTAGAGTCCATATACCTTCGACATCAGAAAGCATAAGGTTCATTTCCAGCTTCTCCAGCCGTGGAAGACCTCAGTATTCTCTTAGAAATTCGACCTTGTAGATGGGCTTCAGGACTTACACACTGAAAAACTTATGCTTCCAGTCATCTACCTTGTTCTCCTTCGCTCCAAAGAGGGTTCGGAGTGGATTTTTCTGGAAGCACCAGATATAGGGCTCGCTAGAGCAAGCCAGATTGAAGAATGCTTGAAACATCTTCGGTGTCGGTACCCGAATCCCCAAGTCCCAGCACACCATCTCAAAAAAATAGAGGTCTTGAATGGAGTTCGGCGTCAACATCATGGGGTTCATCTTGAAGTAGATGAAGCATTAGCGAAAGAAATAAGCTGGGGGAAGTAGGAGACCTCTGGCCATGTGGTCGAAATACCACACGTATTCTTTGTCGCTCTTAGGTAACTCTATTTTTGTGGTTGTAGAAAAGATCCTGGCATTGTAGGACGGTTTCTCCACATAAACCCTATCGGCCACAACATCTAGATTGGCCTTAAAAATCCCAAAATCGAACATCAGAGGTGTCAAAAACCTCATATTGGGCCTCACAATGTTGTTAACATAGGTGGCAGTATCCACAGCCTTGCTCTATCTCTTAGGCTTCTCAATATCATCTGGCCATTGCCTCTTGGGTTGTTTTTGGGGTGGTGCCATTTGAAAGAAAGGGAAGTCTGGGAATAAAGTTTAGAAAGGAAAGGTGAGTAGAAGATTTGGCAGAGTAACGGTAGACAAGTTTGCAGAATGGAGAAAAATCACGGCAACAAGCCTTTTTATAAGCTAAAAATGAAGACATTAATGGCCCTTGCGAACCGGCGGCCACGCGGCGAGCCCAGAGAGAGCCTATTCGAATGCTCATCATTGCTCTAGGGAGGCGCCCTTTCACGTGGCGAACAGGGAAGGTAGCCATAATGGAGCCGTACCTAGAGAAGTGCAACTGATTCGTCTTAATGGGCCGCACTTAGGGAAGTGCAACCGACCAAACCAGCTGAAAGGTCAGAGGATAAGATGCTCAAACGTCCCTTCAATCTAATCCAAGCTGCCATCAACGAGCCCATGCTCCTTCAGCAAGCCCCAGATTCCATCATCGAGTTCATGCTCCTTTAGCGAGCCCAAGCAACAACAGCGAGCTCACAGGCTCCAGCTCAGCACTTTTTGAGCTGCCAAGCCTTCAAGTGCTACACTTCAAGCGGACAATTGATATGGGTCAGCCTCAGCCTGGTTCGGCTCTAATGACAACCTTGGATCCGGACTGAACCCTACAGCATCTGGTCAAGACCGAACCTGAAACCCTCACAAGCTTTGTCCCCAAGCGTCGGGGTTCAGGGATATGATAACAGATATGTGTTACAGACCCCACATAGAGGTACACTGCTAAAGTACCTAGGCTCAACACATGTCCCCTTCTACAGTGTTCTTCACCCTATAAATACATGCATCCACAATCTGAACAAGGTAAGACAAAACTATCCTCAAAAAAGCTCTCAACTAAATATTGTTTCATTTGTGATTCAACCCTTTCATTGACTTGAGCGTCGGAGGACTATCTCCGGACACCACGTCCGGCTCCCTTGACCGTCTCTTACCCTGTGCAGGTCCATCCCAGCTCGACCAGAGCAGTTCAATCCCAGCGTGACCAAAATTGACACGCATATATATATATATTGCCTCTTGAAGTGGTGCTATCTTTTTTCACATAGATCTTTACAGCAACTGAGCAAGGGAAGGGATACTGGTGTTTAGCTCATAACTTTGGGAAAGAGAATTGAAACAACTACATTTATCATCGTTACAGATCTTGACTAGAGGTGATAAATGAGTCTAGATATAATACACAGATTTACCTTAGTTCCAGTCCTCATAGATTGAGTCATGCATCATTAGAAGAATGATGAAAAAGCACACTTATAATTTGACAATTAGATTGGAATATCTACAAAAATGCTTAAAAAGCTACATTTTCTATCTAAAAATAACCAACAAAATTTAGACACAAAAAAAAACATATTTATTCAAATTTTTAACACTATACAACAAAATCATAGCACTGATTCAATAAAGTTTAACTGAATTGAAGGTAAAATGCAAATAAAGAACAATTAGACTCCAATTAGAATCACTTCATATAAATCATATGAAAATTCAAAATTATTGATACAAAATGAATTACTTAGATAAATCTTCATAAACTAAAATAAAAAAAAAAAAGAAAGAAATATTTTTCAATTTCAAATATAATGAAATAAAGAAAAAAGAACAATACAGAATAAATAATCATCTAAAATTTAAGAAATTAACAAAATAAATAAAAATTAAGAAACAATACTGTAAAATTTTAGCTAAATTGAAAAATATTAGTGATTAGAATAGAAAAGAAGAAAGTGTAGAAGAACGAAGAAGTAGAGAATTTCTCAAAATCTTATTAGAATGAATTGAAATTCAAAAATTAGTTACAACACCTATATTCACAGTTGTTACATATAGATATAAAATAAGAGAAAAATTTTGAAAAAGAATAAAAAATGAAAAAATCAAACTAGGCGCCTAAAACAATAAAATCAAGTTGTACACAATCTCTCTTCAAGAAGGTAAAAATGACATGTAGTTCCATTTAATGAAATGGTGCGTTGCAGAATTATTTTGAGCTTGGATGACAACACGTGGCTCATCATCTTCTGCTTCAACTAGAAATGAAAAATGGGTATCTTCAACATCCCTCGGTCAAGTTGAACTATGGTGAAGATCCAACAATGAAAGCTTGAATAAGAAATCATGAAATAGTATGGTGGGGAGAGCTTTAGTAAACAAATATGCTAATTGGGTTTTAGATATGACACGATGAGCTTGAATAAACCCTTTATTAAGTTGTTCTCTCATGATATGGCAATCAATGTTTAGGTGTTTTGCTTTTTCATGAAAAACATGATTTGTGGCAATTTGAATTGCTAATTGGTTATCATAGTAAAGTTGAATGGGTAAGGAAAAAGAAACTTGGAAATCTAAAAAAAGGTAAGAAATCCACTGTAACTCACATACTGTCATTGCCATACTTCTAAATTCTGCCATACTCCTAAATTCTGCTGTTGATTTTGACACTGTTGTCTGCTTCTTTGATTTCCAAGATATAAGAGTAGTACCTAGGAAGATGCAGAACCCTGGTGTTGATCTTCTAATATCCAAGAAAGAGGCCTAATCTACATCATCATGGGCCTTCAAATTGAAGTCATTTTTTCTAGAAAATGAAGATTCCTATTGTTGGACTTCCTTTCAAATACTTCATAGTGTGAACTGTTGCATTCGCGTGAGCCACTTTTGGCTTATGAACATACTGACCGAGTTGTTGCACTGCAAAAGTGATGTCTGGTCTGGTCAGGTTTAGGTACAAGACTCTATTAATGATCCTCCTACATTGCTCTACATTTTCATAATCTTCTCTTACTATATTAGAAAGCTTGACATGAGTTGGTAATGGAGTTTTTACAGGCTTTGCCCAAGTAACCCCATATCTGAAACTATATCCAAAACATATTTCCTTTGGTAGATATAAGTAACTTATGGGGATATGGCTATCTCCATTCCTATGAAGTATTTGACATTCCCCAAATCTTTGATTGTAAATTCATCATTCAATAACTTCTTCACTTGATTCAATAAATATGCTCTTAGTCCCATTAGCAGGACATCATCAACATATACTAACAGGGCAATGTAATTACTTCCACTACCTTTCATAAAGAGATAATGATCTGAGGTAGATTGATTGAAACCAAATCTTATTAATTTGGATGTGAACTCCAAATTCCATTATCTAGAGGCTTGCTTTAGACCATATTGTACTTTGTTGAGCTTACAAACTTGCCATTATTAGGCTTTAAAATACCCTTCTAGAGGTGATAGATACACTTCTTCATTAATATTCCCATGTAGAAAGGTATTATTGACATCCCTGATAAAACCACTTACTATGTGTTGCTATATTTAGGAACAATCTCATCGTAACTGCCTTGACTACAGGAGAAAAATTATCATAGTAATTCAAGCCCTTAACCTGATTATACCGTTTTGCTACCATTCTTGCTTTAAATCTTTATATTGTGACATCAGGCTTTAACTTCACCTTGTATACCCACTTAGTGTCAATTGGTTTCTTTTTAGAAGGTAATTCTATCAATTCCCTTGTTCCATTTTTCTCAAGAACCTCCAATTTTTGTTGCAGGACTAGCTGCCACCTGCTATCCTGGCTTGCTTGACTGTAAGATCTTGGCTCTTGTATATTTAACACAACAACTAAGAAATCCATATATGCCTTTGAAAATGAAGGTGTTTTGATGTATGGATAAGGTTTTGGTGTGTTAGATATAGGTTTTAGAATATTTGTGAATGTGTTTTAGTAGATTGAATTGGAATAAGTGGCAACATTACAAATAGAATCATTCAACCATCCTGGTTTCTGCCTAGCTCTAGTGTTGTGTCTTATTTGTGGAGGAGCTTGACTTTCATGTGTTGTTGAGTTAGTGGGAACAATCTCTAAGGTTTGAGTGGTACGAGAAGATTCTAGTAATATGTCATTATCAATATGTGTTTATGGATTAGTGTATTGAGCATTTGGTGAAGATGGGTTTGATGTGTTAGGAGTAGGCAAGGATGTGTCAAGTTGAAATGTGGAAAAAGGATCAAAAGGTTTTAGAACAAGTAATGGTATAAGACTATTATCTGTAGTTAGTAGTTTGCATTGACTGGTAGGGAAAAGATGTTTCATAGAACATAACATTTCTTGAGACAAAGGTTTTATGAGTGGTTAGATTGTAAAGTTTATATCCTTTTTGATGGACAACATGACCTAAGAGAAAGTATTTATAGGATCTAGGTGAGAACTTATTTTTATTACGATCTAAATTTGTTGCATAGCACATACAACCAGAAGGTCCCAAAAAGCTTTTCATAAGGGGTCCAACCAACCTAGTCCAGAGCTAGTAACCTATTAATGATATAAGCTGCCATAAGTATTGAATCCCCCCAAAATTTCTTAAGCACACTAGACTGAAACAAAAGAGATATAGCAACCTCAAGTAAATGCCTATGTTTTCTCTCTACAACCCCATTTTGTTGTGGGTATATGGGCATGTTTTTTGATGTTATATTCTCTTTTCTTCAAATAATATTTTACAATTAATGTTCACCAACTCAATCCCTTTATCTGTCCAGATAATTTTCACCCTCATTTCAAGATGTGTCTGCACCATTTATAGAAACGCTACTATGATACTATATGTCTTCCCTATATTATTCAATAGATATGTCCAAGTTTCCTTACTAAACTTATACACTATTGTTAAAAAAATAATGTGCATCACTCATGCTTTGGTTTTTTAGGGTCCCTATAGATCTATATGAATTAAATCAAAAGGTCTTTTATAGGCAGTTTCATTATCATTGAAAGGTAAACTGTGCTGTTTAGATATAGGACATATATGGAAAAAGGCAGAATGATCTTTCTTATTGAGATTTATAGAACCAATATGTTTCAACACATAAAAGGAATAGTGACCCAAACATATGTGCCATAATTTTAAGTCACTGAGTTTATTTATGTCAATAATATTACATATATTTATTACTCTAATACTAGAATAGGAATTAAGGTAGAAAGTAAAAATACATTTACTAACAATATTTGAGTGTTTATAAAGGAAAGTATTTATAAAATTGTGACTGAAGCTGATTTTAGCGAGCTTGTATAAGTTCCCACTAACTTCTCCAACACCAATGACCTCTCTAGTCAATAGGTCATAATATAGACAAAATAGAGGGAAAAAATAAGGATATGCAGTTATTTTTCTCTAGAAATCTTTTAACACAGAAGAGGTTAAACTTGAAGTTTGGAAGAAATAAGACACTAGAGATGTGAACTTGATTGTTGAGTTGAGCAAGGTCAATTTTATAAACCAATTTTGTAATTTCATCTAGTAACAATACTAGATGTGGTTCAGGTAAGGTAGTTATAGTTTGTAATAGTTTCTGTTAATGCACACACGATATGATGCTCCAGTGTCAATTATCCAAGAGTTAGGATCAAAAAATTCAATTAAACTAAGAGAGTAAGTGATAATATTACCTGCATATTCAATGAGTCCAACTAGATCTTCATTTCCAATCCCCTTGCCTTTGATATATTTATGAATCTCATGAGCAATCACACTACTTAGGACTGACCAGTCCTGCTGTTTGTTTTCTTTTTGATCTTTTGAATGATTTGTTTCCTAAACTACTACAACAAATATGAAATTATTTCCCTATTATGATCCTTTGCTCTCCTTCATCTCTTTAAACTAGTCTGGATAACTAGTAAGCTTGAAGCAGCTGTCTCTCATATGACAAGCTCTACCACAGTGTGAATAATGTTTGTCTTCCTTCTTCATCATCATTGATTTATCTGAAGATCTAATACCTCTATATTGCACTCCTGATTTCATAAAGAAGTCACCAGATTCACCATAGTTGTTATTTCCAAGTTGTGGTTCCTGTTTCTTTTCAACTTGCAAAAGCATTGAATATGATTTGTTTACATACGGCACTGGATCTATTATAAGGATCTGATCCCTTACATGGTCATATGCTTCATTCAAACCCATAAGGAATTACATCAAATGACTTCTAAACATGAAATTGTTCATTAACATAGCTGGTTGACAACCACAAGAAGGTATAGGAGCCAAATAGTTCAACTCCTCCTAAAACCTTTTCATAGTTGTATAATATTTAGAAATACATTGATTTCCTTGCTTCATATTCACTATGCCCTTCATCATATTAAACTCCACATAACCATTGCTCTTTCCATAATGATTAGCCAGATCATTCCACAATACCTCTGAAGAGGGTGTATATATAAATGAATCAACCAGATCCTATTATATTGAGTTAAGTATCTAGAGAGTAACCATATGATCTACATAAATCACATTGTTCATTGTTTGTGCCTAAAATTAATTTTGGACTTGAGAAATCAAATTAATTAAATTAAATTGACTTTTGGATCAAAGGCCCAGAAGAAATTACTAAGCCCATTTTTGGTGACTTGAAATCTAGTCATTAGAAAGATCTGGAGAAAGAGTCTTTTAGGAAAAGTAATGTAATGGTGCATTAACTTCCTTAAAACAACTATTAGTCTTTCACGTTCTATCTGAGGAAGTAGTTCATCAGGGATATAAAACAACAGTGGCAGAGAACAAAAGGACAACACAAAAAAAAATCATCATCCAATCAACACACAATTCAATCATCAACATACCAAAAGATATCAACACAACAACTCAAATAAAAAATCAACAATCATCATCAACAATTATTAAGTTTTCAATTTCCCAATTTAGTTTTTAACAAAATCTAATTTTTCATCAAACTAGAAATCTCTTTTATTGTTATTGTCTATTTTCATCCTTCCCCTTCTCTCAACGATACACATATTATGCCCTCTACTACACTGATTGCCCCACTTTCATCTCCCACCTCTGATTCACCTATTGATTCACCCTCCACACTTAGTACACCAAAGTCACCCATAACTATACCATCCACCTTATCCCTATCTATATTTCCTTTATCTTCTCCATAAATTACACCCTTACCTCCTCTAGTTTCCAATTCTCATCTAACTCGAATTCAAGCCCCCAATCCTGAATATTACAATATAAATTTATCAATGTCATTTCCGAACATCCTATGCTCGTTGTACTAGAACCCTCTACTGTAACCAAGCTATGAAAGATCCTCTTTGGCAAAAGGCTATGGATATTGAATTTAATGCATTGATCCAAAATGGAACTTGGGAGCTTATTTCAAAGGTTGACCATACACCTATAAGTTGTAAATGGGTGTTTCGTGTGAAGAGTAAACCTTATTAGCAGGTAGATAAAGATAAGGCTCACCTTGTGGCGAAGGGATTCTTATAATAACCTAGGAGAGGATATTTTGATGCTTTTAATCCTATGACAAAGCTAATAACTCTTTGTATTATTTTGTGCATTGCTATCACTCGCAATTGGCCATTGTGACAGTTGGATGTACACAATGCATGTTTCCATGGAACTTTACATGTAGATGTTTATATGTTGCACCCTCCTAGCTACATTGATTCACAGTAACCTAAACATATTTTTGAACTAAAAAAGGCACTATATGACTTTAAATAGGTCCGCGAGGTTACACTAAATTAAAAGAATTTTTGCTCACTCTTGGATTTCAAAATCTCTTACTAATGCTTATTTTATGATCAAAAAAGAGTTACAACCTTCTTTATGGTCTATGTTTATAACATTGTTTTGACTGGAAACAAGAATGAATTCCTACATCTATTTGTAAGTAAATTAACATCACAGTTCTTATTGAAAATAGTGTGTGAATTTTTGAAAGTTAGTAGTGAATGTTTTATGTTATGTTTTGTTATCTCTCCATATCCCACATTGGAAAAAGAGAAAACTTGTAATGAGTTTATATAAGTGAGACTTTCACATGGGGTTGGCCCTAAAGGGGTATCCAATTTTATGGAGGAGGGAGGGCCCAGATAACACCAAGCACGTGCTCGCACTTGTCGTGTATTTTTCAGGAAATTTATTTACTTTTATTTAATTTTTCTGAGGTTGAATTATCTTATCTCCTAACTTTCTATACAAGTTTTTTATTTATTTTCTAAAAAATCGCCCACATGCTTATCTTATTTCATCTTTTATATTTCTAGAGATAGATTTTTTTAGATAACAAATTGATTTTTAAAACATAATTTTTATATATTTAATCTATCTTCATATATGTATTTTGAGATATAGAATCAAAATTAGTTTCTGAGCAAATTAACAAAAAAAGTTTTAGCTGTCTATTGGTTGTTTTCTCTTCCTGTGCAAAAGAGGAACAACATAGATGTTAGATTTTTGGGTTGTTTTATCATGGGGATGATGGAGCTTGTAACTGTTTGCACTTTAGTTGGGCAGAGCTGCAATATATCTTAAAGAGCATGACCTAGTCTGCTACTCAGCCTGTTCGTTCTGTATTCCAGTTATTTTTTTATTCGATTTCAACAATTTTAAGATGTTATGCCATAGCTTCCTTTGCAGTTTTCAACACCACTCCAGACATAGTTGGTGCTACTACTATCCTCAATCTTCCTTTCCGATTTGAAGGTTTCTAGTTCAAAAGGTGGAAGTAAAAGATGCACTTCTACCTCGCTACAAAGAAACTCAATTCTGTTCTCATCACTGAAAATACAGTTCTTCCAGAGACGCTTGATGCTGCTCAAACTGATGCGATACGAGTTTGGGTAGAGAATGGTTTTCTATGTTAAAACTTTATCCTCAATACATTCTCTGATGATCTATATGACTAATACAATTAACCTAAGAAGAATGCAAAAGATATCTGGGAGGCACTGCAAAAGAAATATGACACAGAAGAGGCTGGAACAAGAAGTATGCTGTCAACCACCATCTGAAATATCAAATGACAGACAATAAGCCTATGGAGGTCCAGTCACATGAGGTATAAAAAATTTCTCATGAAATTATCTCTGAATGTATGAATCTTTATGAATAATTTCAAGTTGCTGTTTGATAAATTACCTCCTAGCTGGAAAGATTTTATAAATATTCTTAGATATAAAACTAAAGAATTTTCCTTGGAGAGTTTGATTACTTGTCTTCGTATTGAGGAGGAGGCTCGAAAACAGGATCAAAAGGGTGAGATTCTTACTATCTCCAAGCCCATTCTAGGAGCTCTGAAACAAAAAAATAAAAGCATGAAGAACCAAAACAACAATCGAAATAACAACTAGAATAACAAAAAGCCCCTTTTGAAGAATGACTCTATTTAGTTTCTATGTTTCAACTGTAATAAGCCCGGACATTTAGCAAGAAATTGTCTAAAGAGGAACCATTCTGCTCCTTAAGCAAAGCTTATTAAAGAGGAACTGGTTGCAATGGTTACCGATATGATTTCTGAAATAAATCTTGTTGATGGCTTTGAAGGATGGTGGATAGACATTGGTGCCTCTCGCCATATTTGTTTTGATCAATCCATGTTCGAAACATACACTTAGGTAAAAGATAAGAATGTGTTGTTGGGTGAATTTCATTCCACTGTTGTTGCTGGTTATGGTAATATTGAGCTGAATTTTACCTCTAGAAAGTCCCTTGTGCTAAAAGATGTGTTGCATACTCTAGAGATGAGGATGAATTTGGTTTCGAGCTTTCTTCTTAATAAGGCTGATTTTACTCAAACTATAGGAGCATATTTATTTACTCTTACCAAAAATAATGTATTTGTTGGAGAAGGCTATGCTACTGATGACATGTTTAAACTTAATGTTAAAGTGAATAAAGTTTCTCCTTTTGCTTATATTGTGTGTTTTTTTAATGTTTGGCATGGTAGACTTTGTAATGTTAATAAGTATATCAATAAAAAATACGTGTAATATGGACTTAATACCAAAAATGTCTGAATGATTTTGATAAATGCGAGTTTTTCCATCAAGCAAAAGTTACCAAAGTTCCTCATAA
>CAOJBK010636242.1:5000-19303 GCA_948294925.1 Codiaeum variegatum | reverse complement strand
TTGGTCAGGTTACAAGTGTCCGAAATTTGAATGAAGTGATTAGTTAGTTCTAAAAGATTTTCATAGTGTTTTTCATAAACACTCTGCACAATCGTGTTCACCATGAACACTCGTAGCACTCGTATCTTTCCTTTCTCTTCTTTAGTTTTTTTTTTTCAAAACCATATTGCCTTTATGCCTATCGCTGTAGAAGCTCTTTCTTGGAAAGATAATGTTTCTCGGGTATATAAGAAATTGGGTTGGGCTAGGAGGGGGAGTGAGACCACTCGACCGATCCCTGAAACTTTTAAATTGGTGCAATAGTCGGTAATTCTTTGTCCCAATATAGTGGTTAGTTCCGCTGCTCTAGGATAAAATTTCATACTTAAGTAACCAATGGAGGGTAGAGAGAAAGAAACTTGAAGCTTTGGAACCTAATTGCCCATATGAACCTATCAAGGTCCCGTATACAGAAAACTGCTGCTTTTTCGAGGGGAAATATAGTGTTTTGGTTGACAGCTTCTTTGTCTCTTCTATATACGAAGCACCCTTCACATGATCACAAGCGTATCCCCCCATCCCAGCAGCAAAGTAAGCCGTAGAGGTGAAGGGGCGGGAGCAAAGCAAGCAGAAGCGAATCGGCTTACGGGGAAGACCCGGTGGGGACTGAGCGGCGGACAGGCAGTGACCGTGGGGGAATAGCAGCAGGTATCATCTAGTGGTAGCTCACTATTTATAAAACCTTTTACTATAAGGACGGAAGTGTATATTCTTATGGTGGGTGGCTTTCACTCTAAGGCGGAGTGCATGGGCTTTAAGGAGGCGCGAGAATACTCTACAGACTAAAGCTTCTTCTATTGTAAAGTGTAAGGTGGGAACGAACATGGGTAAATAAATAAGTGAGGCTAATGTGGAAAAACACCTAAATTGTCTCTCCCCGGGCCCAGTTTCCGGGACCTCAGCAGCGGAGTAGTAGCCTAGAGGAGATTATAGCGGATTATATAGGTCCCCATGGGAATTATTCCCACTCCTAGGATTATTTCAATATAATAATATATTAATAGGTGTTGTCCCAGCCAGGAGTCCTCGCCGAGATTATAGCTCCCACACCTGGAAAGGTTAAACGTAGATATGCGAGGAGATCTATATTATTGTGGACCTCTTGAGACAATTACTAAATGCTCTCATATGGCTAATGGCTCATATGAATAAAATTGGTTGTTGTTGGAGCCTGCCCTTAAGAGAGGACCCTGCTGTTCCGCTCTTGGTTCGCCCCCGGAGGGCACTCATGCGGATGTGAACCCACCTCACTTACTAACCGACCCCAGGGCTCTCATGCTGGATGTAACGCCCGATGGGCTTCCCACGGCCTCATGCTGGATGTAGTAACGCCCCAGCGTAGTCACTAACTCTGTCCCCTACCATACCCCGTACCGTACCATGTACCGTTGACTGTGGAGGTCTGGAACCTTCTTAGGTCTTGACAATTTAGGCCT
Organism: Codiaeum variegatum; assembly: GCA_948294925.1. NCBI lineage: Eukaryota > Viridiplantae > Streptophyta > Magnoliopsida > Malpighiales > Euphorbiaceae > Codiaeum > Codiaeum variegatum. The sequence goes on along the minus strand of CAOJBK010636242.1, from coordinate 17,828 downwards.
TCAACTTTAGGTCTGGACATAGATAGACCTGGAACTGCAATAGGAAACCTTAAGAGCTCTAGTCCCCTGGTCCCTTTGTAGTGAAGTCTCCATTGCCCGTTGATACTGGTGGCTGCTTACCAGCGAGCAAATCAAATATGGGCCCTTCTCGGTATTGGAATGATATTTACTATTTGACTAGGGGAACGGATTTATCCTTCCTAGCAGCTATGGGAGTGGGAAAAAGGGTGCAAGGGAAGCTTGCAAGGCACAATGTCTTTCGTGCTGGAGAAGGAAGGGCGAGGTAATGTTAATTATCGTAGAGAAAAGTGTTGTTATCAGTCAATCCTATCCCTAGGGCACTTATTCGTTCTTTTCTTGTTTACCTATCTCACTCGGGAAGTAGTATGCCATTCAGCAGACAAAGAAAGCTGGCTCGTCGTAGGACTTTCCTTATCGTTTGGCTAATTGACCTCTTTGCGCAGTCCAATTCTTTCTCTATCTTCTATCCAGTCTTCTCTTATGATATAAAGCGTTGAAAAAAAGGCTCTTTCAATCTTCTATGAAATAGCTTCCATAACTCCAGAAGGTAGCGGATTAGGCAGTAGTATTTCGTGGTCTCCTCAACTCTGGTAGATAGTACTGGGGCAAGCGAATAGCTTTTACTTTAATAAGGCAAGGACCGCACCCATACCGATTTAGCTCAACATTTGCCTTAACCAAGCCCAATGGCACCTTCAACAACATCTTCGTTGTTTACAGAGTTCGATCTTCTCCTTGGCATCCAATAGAATACGGAAGACCGCACGCGCGAATCAATCGTTTCGATCCCTGACGCGGAATGGAATAATTTCTCTTGGTTGGGATGTCTTTTCTTTTCCTTTTATTAAAAGAAGTCCTCCTCTAAGCAAGTTGTGTTTCCAACCCTGCCAAAAAACTATTCCTTTGCTTTGTATTGCCTGCCTAAGCTTCCTCTGTTAGCGAGCCAACCTCCTTCTTTTCCGAAGCAGGGTGGGAAAGAATGATTTGAACCAGGGCTTGGTCCAGAGAAGGAATATTCCATTAAATGAAAGATCGGAAGCACCACCGACATCATCGTGCTCTCGAAGACGAAGACCATGACGGTCCAATCGGCGAGTGAATCGCTCGATTTGTCTTCTCAATCCTTCCTTCCATTTTTTCATCCCTTTGTGCATTTCGATCCGGTCTCTACCCGCTCGTTGGCCAGGTTGACCTCTTTCGTCAACGAGAAACTAATGAATGACATCACTTCAAACCTCCGCCTTAAGAGTCCTGGGCTGGGGGAGGTCCCATGAACCAGATGACTCAATACGTAATACAGATGATACAAACCCGGCTCGCCGAAATAGCAAGCTTCTTTGATTATGAAACCTCTTATCGGGGTGGGCAGCACCCAGCGGAGCGAAGCGCCATGGGACTCCGGCTTGTCTACTTTTCATGCGGGGCGAAGCCTTCTTCTTTCTTTATTCCCGCCACCTTTCTCTTTGACTTCTTTAATAGGCTTTCTTTGCCCTGCCGGGGAAGAGGCTCCCTTCAGATAAAATTTACAATGGGATTCAGACAAGGAAGGCTCCCTTTTTTCACTTATTCATTCACCATAGCCTGAACTAGATCCGCGCTTTCCCGAGTGAACAAAGCAAAGAACCAGACTGAGACTGACTTCCATTCCTTCAGTAGGGGATAAAAAGTGGATTTTCTTTCGTTAACAGAGATGGAAAGCATCAAATCTGAATCTGAGATCTTGAGAGATCGAATCATAACCTCTTCTCCTCGTTTTCATTGGGTCACTCACTCGCCTACAGGTGAGAGAAGAAAGAAGAGTTCACAGCTTCTTCAACCATAGCCCACGAAAGCAAGAGTGAAGAGTCGACGTTCACCACAGAACAGAAAGCATAGTCACAAGGGCAAGCGAACCAACCCCTTTCCACGGCAAAAGCAAGGAGCATCGCGATACACACAAGAATTTCAATTAAATTAGCTCAGATGTATCCTTTCTTTCAAGTGTGGCTCTATGCAAAAGATTCAGGATCAAGCGGAGGTTTCTATTCCACAATGGCACTAATGAAATGATGACTTTCTTTTAATAAATACCTTCCCGCAGCTACGAGCTAAGCGAGGAAGTTTCCCTAACTCTGCAATTTATGATTCGATCATAGATCCTTTTACTGGTATTGATCGGAATGCTGTGGAATAACTAAGTCACTTGCTTTAGCTGCCGTAAGATTTGTAGGTGCTTAAATGACCGGGTGCCATAAGAGAGAGCATTACATTCATATTCATATCGGGGAAAGTCGCGGGGGCAAGAACAGTGGCAAGAGGTTCTTTTTCTCCTTTATCAATATATGAGAAAAGAAGGGGATCTTTAGTAGTTAACCTATTACGAAGAAGGATACGGAAACTCCCATTCAGTACGTATTCGCTTGGCTCAATGACATATTCATTAATTGCCTGGTAGAACCAGGCCTTGCTTCCACAAACCACTATTACTGGCTACTGGTAGGCGCTTTACAACAAAGGGGTATCCCTCGTACATTCCACCTTTGGCCCGCAAACAACAACTGGCTTATTGGGTTATTGGTCAAGTCACGATTGGGGGCGTTCAGCAACAACTCTTCCATTCATTAAAGACCGCCTCGCTTTCGGCTCCACTTTAGCAGAAATGAGGCTTCGGCCCGGACCTTTAGCAGCCGAAAGGAAGAAAGGGGACAAAGAAGAAGAGACACACTCCTTCGCACATTTAGGGACCACTTCATTACGCCCGCACAAACAATAAACAATAAAAAGGAACTACCTTAGAACTAAATTACTGGGCATTGGCATTAATGAATAACGGCCGTTGAAAGGTAAATATGACCAGTAATGAATAGAACAGCCAAACCATTCAGTCTGTTGTTTCCGGCCGAAAGCGAAATCGCAGTAATGAATACAACCAATTAAGTCGGTAGCTGCTAAACGCCTAATACCTAAGAGCGAGGGCAAGTAACTCCTCTTCCTCAATACTGTCTTTCGCTGCTGAGTCTTATAGCTCAGGCAGTTTCACCCCTATGCTGATAGTTCCTTTTAGGTCTCCTTTTCTGCCGAAATGAGGTCTTATATCATCCCTTCCTTTTACTCCTCTTCCTTCACCCACCACTCTCTAGTTCCTCCTAGTGTTTTATAATAGTCAGTGTGGGGGGCTAGGATTTAGTGGTCTAAGAGCCAGTAGTTGTAGCTATCCGTCTATGAGTGAGTAGCTAGGCAGCTAATATCTAGGAAGCGGCGAGGTGGTGAGTAAAGCGACCAATGTCTCAAGTTGAAGAGCGGCTGCGAGGTAAGCAAGTGCCTACTCCGAAAGAGAGGCCGAGTTCCTAAGGGCTCGTAACGAGCCTGCCTTCCTTGGTATCTCTTGACGTCCTTTGCCTTCTCCTCCGAATCGCTAGGGAATCTCAGTGTCTTATCAGATTCATTTTAGGTAGCTTCGTCTTTTGCAAGTAAGGAGTCTTCCTCAATACGGTCTGTAGCTGCTCTAACAAACAGTCTTGTCTTAAGCAACGGGGGTGTCAATCAAAGGCAGTCGTAACCACTAGTCTTTCTTTTTCTATGCCCATTGCTAGGTACTCGCACTTAGAAATCCACTTTTCGTAAATAATATGGCTGTAGTTTGAGCCGGGCTCAGACTTGTTAAGATCGTACTCACTACGCTGCCTATCTGAAAGCGCTGAACCTCACTTACTCCGCTCGGCCAGATAATATTAATTATTAATAAGTATAGATTTTTTACTCCGTCCGGTCTCTTTTTTCGCTCTCGTTCCTTGAATCTCTCGTGGCATACAACAACCTAACTCTCTTCAGTTCAGCCATATATTATACCTAGTTTGGAGGTTGCTCTCCTCTTAACTATACCCCATGAGGGGCAGAGCTACCTAGGATCTTTCTGATCTGATTGGGGGCGAGGATGAGGATCGGGAATAGACTTTCCTTTTGTTGGTGGTCAGAGACCTCGCCAGTCAACTTTAGGAGTGTAAAGGCTAGTATCCTTCCCCCGGCTCGATGTGCACCAGACCGGGCTTGATGTCCAGTGGTTGGATTCTCCAGATCCAAGTATCCTTCTTCCCGTGGCACCGATTCGTCTTCCTGCGTTCTGAGAGAAACATTAACCTCTGGCTACGGCTATTGTTATGGGGAGGTCGCCGCTCCCGCTCTTGTCCAGTAACCTGTGGAAAGCCCGACTTTCCATGGCATTCTGAGTGGGGCACAGGCTCTCAGAAAAACCATAGTGGATTGAAACTAACGAGTCACAAGGAAGACTACCTTAACGAATAAATGAATATGAAGCAGAAGGTAAGCAAATAGGCTGTGAATCGGCTACAAGAAGGCGGTCATTAACTCACTTCAAGACGGTGGCTGTCTGACCCTACGGGGTTGAGTAATTGGAAAACTCACCTTTTAAAGGATTTATAGGTTCAAATAAGTAAGAAAGAAAAGGTTCGATGTTTAAGATCTCGACCGGTAATTCATCTGCAGATCCAAGCAGGGGATTCGTTGGCATCTTCTTCTCGCGGTTCCCTATTTGAGACAGTTGAAGAGGCCTTTGACAGTCTACTTATGGCATCGGAACCGCTAATGCCGCATCTCTCGACGATAAGGAATCCAGGAAAGAAGAGTTCATATTCCCAAGTACCTCACCACTGAACTAACCACCTCGAGAGCTAAAAAGTTCGAAATTTTAGAATCGCAGCTACCGGCTCTTCCACTGACTCGTCCACTGCTGCTAACCAAGCTAAAGGAAGGGACTTTTTCTTCATTGCCCTTGCCAGGATCAAATAAGAGTAGACTCCTTCTTTCGCTGTGGTCGTGAAAGGTGATCAAATAAGTTTACCTTCTAAGAAGCTATTGGCTATATGCTTAAGACATGCAAGTCGAGCATCGCTAAAGCAGCCTTAACTTAACTAGTCAAAAGCAATGGTAGAAATTACATAAGTGATGCGTCTTCTGTCTCTCGTGATTGTCAGTAAACGTGGACACCGGAGAGCTACCGATGGTGGAAACACTACCAATAACGAGATGACCGAGGTTGCGTGCGCCGCTCCGTTTTGGTTTTTTCTTTTCCATGTTTTTTCTTGGTTCAACCAACCAGAAAAAGAAATAAAAGTATCCCCTGAGCGGTAAAAGAAGAAAGTAATTTACATGTTTCAAATTTTGAATACTTTGATAGATAAGTTGAACTCCAATTTTTTCAGTGGTTGCATTAGCCCTGATTTGCGGAGGAATATGTTACGCGATGATGCTGATCCTTGTATATACAGGGATGATATACGTGGTCCTTAGGAGTAACCAAAAAAGCGTTACCCAGGGGCTCCTGCGTTTTTTTACATAAATTCTCATATAGCTGGCTCCGTGGGGTGACCCTAGACCCTAAGAGCTTTCGAATATCCGACGGTGTGAATCCCGAGGACAAAGGGGAGGGAGAGAAGAAGGAAATGCCCCCTTACCCTTAAATTCGAAAAAAGCTGCAGTTGTTTATAGGCAACCCTGATACCCGATATACGAAGTGCTACGGGCCCTTTCTATAAACAACTGATCGCCCCGCCCCCCCACGGACCATCCCAACGGAATGGAGAAGCTTGGAGCCCTCCTATTCCACAAATCGACCCCAGCGCGAAAGCAGACGACCTCCCCTTCGTCAAGCAAAATAGGGTCGGGCCAAAAGGGTAGGTCAATCCAATCCCAAGACCCGGCGCCAGCTCCCCGATAGAAAGTAAGAAGAGAGGGGCGCGTATAAAGAGGGGCCCCTACCCACTCGCGTCTAGGTAACTTTTGGCTAGTCCCCGAAAATGCCCAAAGGTGGGGTTCAGAATTCTTCCACATAGCCTTTACGTTACGTACAACAACCTTAAACGCACAAGGGTTCCATGGTCGTGCTCTCCCATGCTTGTCTCTTGGTCAACAACCAATCTTCTTTGAGTTCTTTACTACTCCGTCAGGCTGGAGGGAATCATTTATTAAGAATCTCTTATGCAACCAACTAATCAGTTAATTCTATGGATCGAGTAATTTCGTATGAAAGGTTTATGGTCTATCTGAGGCTATCTATCTAGTACGATCGATCAAGTCATTCAGTAAAATGGTGTCAGTCTCGGTTTAGGTAGTGGATATGGATTCTGATGAATTCAGATGATGTTCCATTTTCTTGACTTCCATGGTCGTGCATCTTTCTTTCTCCCATGTTTTTCTCTTGGTCAACAACCAAAGAAAAACACTTTAAATCTCCCCTCTTTTTTTGTTTTGTTGGGGAGCGGAGCAGCAAAAGAATGAAGCAAACAAAATGAATAGTGACCTAATTTTGAATTATGTAATTGGGCTAGTTACTTCTATACCTATGAATCTTCCCATGCCTATCTACCTTCTTGCTGTATGGCGAGTAGCTAAACTACGAGGATTAAATAATGAAAATTAGAAAAGAAAAGTAGATGAGAGCCTCGTAGATACACTCAAGGAGCAGATAGCCGAAAAAGGATTAAGTCCACTCTTTATAGAGCAAAATGTTGCTTTGCCTAGAGGAAGGAACGCCTTCGATGTTGTTGAACAATCCTTTGGCAAATCATGGGGTTGTTAATCACAGAGATTTGATTGTGCCTCTATCGAGTATCTATAATAGTTTAGCGAGTCAGGCTCTTGAAAGCCCTTATTATGCGCAAGCGCTCGAAATAGCGCATTCGTTTTGGTAGAGCTTCTTTATTCTTTCGTGCTGAACCTGGTAAACGAACAAATAGGTGGTCTTTCTTATCTTGTTTGTTTTTTAATAAAAAAAAGAAATTTGGTTCCAACGGGCTATTCCCCGAAAATGCTCGTTACTGCGTTGGGGTTCAAAATCTGACTTTACGACTTCCTCTTCCTTAATTTCATTTGTTTGCCAGAATCCATCAATAGGGCTTTTCTGAGATAAGGCCACTTTAATTCAAGTTTTCGAGTGATAGTAAAAAATCTCGTTCTCGCATTAACTAGACAAGTTGGAGCTGAGGTCTTAAACGGATTATGGGACCTGCCCACCTAAGAAAGAGGTCATGGTCATGATTGGAATTTCGGTGAGACTATGTTTTGCACGTCGTAACAAGGTCGCTGTAGGGATAACCTATGGCTGGATCGAATCCATGGCTAGCATGGGTGTCAAGCATCTAATCCATTTAGTTTCTCTTTACTTGAAGTCTTTCCATAAGTTACTTTTCCAGTGGTGAATATGGCAAGCAAGTAAGCCAACTACCTTATCTCATTAGCGATGCTAGAGTACATGAGTAGACTGCTGTCTTAGTTATCAAATTCTAATGAGAAATAGAAAACAAAATATCATAAGAGAATAAGATGAGGCAAAGGAGGAAGATTAGGGTTACGTCGATAAGTTCAAACACTTATTGAGTGAACCTCGCCTATACTTAAGATGAGATTTAGTTTGTGGTCAGTGATATCATAATCAGCATCAACAAAAGATTCTATAGTAGAATCTCTCAGCGGTAACTATATTCATCATTAGAAAGAAAGGATGTTCATCTTCTATCTCTAGTGAGAGTTCAAGATGCTATGATCGAAAGCGTTCGCCCAGAGTGCTTAGCCTTGAGTGGTTTAGATACCCGCGAAGCCGGTCCCCGGATGCAAGTAAGTCAGCCTTCGAGAACGAAAGATAGAAGAGAGAGCTGAATTCAGGAAGAAAAGTGCGGTTATATAATGAATTCTCACTCTGAAAGTCAGAAAGAAGAAAGGAAAGCTTTCAAGTTCTTCTCTCAAGGGCCACTTCTGAGAGCTTGGGTGGGGCACTAGTTAGTTAGGTTCCCATGAAAGTTGCTTTCCAGCCGTTGGGAGCTCTATTCATCCAGCATGCATTTCCATTCCGTACGCCTACAAGCCGTTTAGAGTCTTGTTCAACCCTCTCCTTAGCGCGAGTCACTTTATACCTCTCGCTTCGCTCTCAATTACATCGAACCTAAACCTTTCAGTCTCAATTACATCTCTTCCGAACCTCAATTTCATCGATCCTCCGTCCCAAGGCAAGGAAGGAATGAAAGAGGGAGTTACAGCAACTAAGGGAGTCTGCTCTCAATGAGTCCCCGACCGGGCTCTGAATGAAATAGAAATCCCGTTCGTGAAGTCACCCTCAGAGTTGAAAACGACTAAGCTTTTTGTTTTTGCCTTGACTTAGCCTTTCCCAGGGCACCTTTGCCTTCTTTCTGGTGGGAAGGGCTACTCATAGTGGTATCTGTATCTGGCCTCTTTCGAAATGGGAAGAATAGCCTAGTAAACAGTTACCTTTCTCTAGAAGGGTAGGAAAGCTTTGTCCTTTGACTGACCGGGCTGCGATTCGACTCGAGCAAGAAAGAAGCCGATCATTGAATTGATTAACCTGAGATGATAAATCTATCATGTCCGAGTTCTACGATTCGGGTTCAGAGCGGAGTTTCAAGACAATAAAGAAGTGTCTTTCCTGTACTCCAACTCGGTAGCTCATTCCGGATAAGCGAGTGAATGGCTTTCAAGCCAGGGAAATAAGGAAGGAAAGAAAGCGAAGTAAGCATCCAACTCTGGTACTAGCAAACGATGACTCAGGAAAGTAAGTGAAGGATAAGGGATTAGTGAGCGGACGGTGCAGCCTTAATCCTAAAGCCGTTGTTGCTAAAGTAGCTTCTTAGAAAGCGAAGAGATGTGACGATGTAGCAGTTTGAGAATAAGATATATGACTACTGCCCAAGGTTGAACCTTCCTCTAGCAGTCTCTCATCAGGATGGAAACCTGCACATGTTCAAAGCCCAGGTTTGCCTGGACTGGAGTTCCTTCATCCATCCCTTCCTTTTAGTCTATAAGGTTAGATTAGACTGACATGCTAAGTCAATCCAGGTAGGAATAGGAAGAGTAGCTATGACCGTGGCATACAACTACTGGATGCCCTTCGTTTTCGAGTAAGCTTTGCAACTTCTAGTTATAGTAGCTAGGGAGGGAAGAGAGATTGAATGGAAAAGAATGTCGACAGAAAAGAAGGTCTCATTCCAGTTTGATTTCCATGCCTGCAGGAAAGATAGAAGATCGAGAATGCCGAACTAGCGGATGCAGAAAGCAATTGAAGGCGTTCTAGTTTGTTCAATGTAGTTTGAAGACCTACAACAAGAGGACCCCTATAAAGCCCCTAGTTGCCAAAGATCAGGAAGCTCTTTGTTATGAAGAAGCCACAAATAAATCAGAGGAAAATGAGGGTCTAAAGCATATAGGGGTTGGCTACGGGCGGGACCCTATAGCTATCTATGACATTATGCGTGTGTAGATCCTTGACAACACAGAGGAAGTCAGAGTAAAGATGGCATAGCTTTGGGGATCATCACAAAGTTGTCCAACTGAAAAAATGAGTTGAGGGACTGACTTTAGGAACCAACATAGCATCATTGAGATGAAGAACATTGCCAAAACGAGATGATAAAGAGATCGTACCAATGTCTGAAATAGAGAGTAGGGTGTGGTCACCGGTGAAGACGACACTTTTGCCTTGGTACGGCGAGGATGAGACAAATGCAGCCGGATTGCTCGTCGGGTAGCCCCAGTGTAAATGAAATGTAAAAAAGCCATTGAGAATCTAGCTTGGAAGATGAATGCATAATACCCACGTGAAGAGTTCTTTTCTCGTAGCAAACCAACCCCCGGAAATGAAAGAAAAATACAAGGTTTAGCGGGTTGTTCATCCTTTCCTTTATGTGCCTTCCCTATAAAGCTAGCTTGGGAGGGGCGGAGCTGGCAGAGCCACCAGCGGCGAAGTAAGTGGGTAAGAGAAAGAAATTCCTTTGTTCATACGTGCCGTAGGTCAATTCAATCCAATCCAGGAAGAAATGAGAGATGAAGGAAAGGGAGGTAAAGAAGCTGGCTAAGAAGATTGGCTAATCCGTTCCCAGTGACCCATCTAATTGATTCGATCCAGTGCAGAAAGAAGCGAGTGAGCGGCAAATGATCCAATATCGGAATCGGACCTGGCGAATATCTGTCTCTCAATCCCGGGATTCCAATCCAAATTATGCATTTACTGACCGCACTAGATTTAAAGATTCGCTGGGAGAGAGTAGAGAGTCAAGGTTCGTTGGCAAGTACTTCCTTTCTATTAGTGCCACCGGAAAGGATGAAAAGAGATAAGATGCTGGTGGTTAGCCTGCCCCGGACTCGTAATTGAGAGTTTCTGATGAATGGAGATGGCTATGGGGCCTACCTATGACGGATTTCCCTTACAGGTCCGAAAGGCATCTGATGCCTGGGCACATATCCGCCTCTGGTGATGGGACAGATGGATCGAATGCAGCATAGGGGTCAATGGCAGCAGGTGGGGATTAATATGGAGATGGCTTCGAGCCTTCACTGAACGCTGGGAATCCCAATTGAGACTAGAAGAGGTGGCCTCATATCCCGTCCCTGGTTCCGGCTCTCCGGAAGCGAGTATACGGGGACGGCAGATGGATTTGAAGTTGAGGGAAACCTAAAGGACAAAAGAAAGAGATTCATTTTGAGATGCGGATTCCCCCCCGCCCGCTTCTGAGCCCCGATGATCGGGAGGGCTTGATAGCTTCTATCCAGCGAAGGGCAGGAGAGGAACGAAGTGCTCGAGCGAAGCGAGAGGGAGATAGGAAGAAGTGATCTTATATACCAGTGACTAATGGAAGTGGAAGCTCGGGACCAGACTAGAACGAATCCTTGACTTCACTTAAAGTGTCAATCTCGTTTTCCCTATTCCTAGCAGGACTAGCAGCTTCTTGTCTTTCAATTCATTTCCGTCATAGTCATAAGTGGCCTCACTCTCGAGATGAATCTTTTTCCGATGCTTTGTGTCTTGACTGTACAAAGGATTCTAATACAGCTTACCGAATCTTACTCAGCCATTCGTTCCTGAAGGCATTGCATTGGGGAGTAGGGAACGGCTTTTTATAGCTCAGTCTACTAAAAAAGGGACCAGTCCTTTGCTGCTCCGCCTCCCTCTGGGAAGCACGAGGTTCATTCCTGGAGAGAGCAACTAAGTCAAAAGATAGGAGAGCACCCCGGAAACAAATTAAAGTAGAAGCCCCTTACTTATTTACATATAACCGCCAGAAAATGGACCAGATGAAAAAGGGCATCCACGAGCGCTCTGCACTTGTCCGAAAGAAAAAAGGGTTAGAAAAACATGGTGTGGTGCTTTTGAGGAGATGTGGAATCAACACTCACACTCTCTTATTGACTTTTTTTTTCTCTCATATAGTCACTGGAAGACTTTTTTCCCTTTCCTCAAATGTCGGAGGGCTTTACTTAACCTTGTACCGTCGGAAGAAGACTCGTTGGAGCCTCTCGTCGCCAAGCCAAGCGACTGTCCCTTCGTACGTAGATCGTCTGTCGTTAGTTGAATTCAATTCCGAAATGTACTGCTTCGAGTCTCTTTAGCAAGCTCCCTCATTGAAAGATTGGATTGATAAACCTGCGCCCACAGGTGTCCTACTGGGCCGGTCCACGTCTGGCGTAAGATCCAATCTGTAACTGAACGAAGAAAACAATTGAGCTGATCTTTCATTCGGAAATAAGGGTTTGAACCTTTCCTTTTCTTTTTTTTGAGGGAACCTTTTCTTAGGGCAAGACACGTCCACAAGTTTTGGATACGACTATACTGGTTTCGAAGTTGACAGGGTTCCAAACCTTGGTATCGGTTCAGTTCACTCGAGATCAGTGCTCAATGCTCTACTCAATCGGTATGGGCTCAAGGCTCAACGCGATAAGGGATCATAGGGAATGGGATCGATCTAAGCTAAGGTATGGGCTCCACGTTCTAAGCATAAAAGACCCTCCATGGAAAACTTCTTTCTTAACATGTTAACTTAACTTAAATAAGGGAAGGTTAAGTGCACGCTAAGGGTACGATAGCAACCCGCGCTAACAGGTACTAATGAGTCATAGGCTCATAGGACGGGCGCTAAGGGAATCAATCGTACATAGTAGCCGCGGTACGTATCGGCCGGAACGAGCCATCAGTAGTACGTAGTCGCTAGCGAATCTACGTAGTTGTAGTTTTTTTTCGTTCAATCCATTCGAGAGCAATTAGAGTGGAATTGATCTCTTTTATAATAGAAGTTTTTTTTTTCTTTGGGTTGGTGTTCATTTGACTAGAAGATTTTTTGACACAAATTCCTAAGTTTTATAGATAGATGCGTAGATAGCACTCGATTCTATATACTCAAAAAAGCTCATTTATAATTATAAGTAATAAATACTAGAGTAGTAGAAGCAATCAGTTCATAGAATAGAAGGCCTTCACGCTTCTTTCTTGAGTTTCTTATGAGGGAAAACTCTATAGGCGGCGGCTTTCCTATATTCGTAATGCTAAAGTCCACTGAACACCAACCTATAGACTCCTTACGCAACACGACTTCACTCGTTGCATTGGGGTTGATTTGATCTCTTTCCGCCATAAATTGTGGCCCACCATTTATTAAACCCCCTCTTCTCGGGCGATAGGGGTTCCTCCCCGCTTCTGACTCTCGGAAAAAGATTATTAACCCCACCTTAACGGGCATTTTCGGGGACTAGCCCGCTTCCCATTACTCAAGAGGGCAATTCCTCGCACATAATTAAGGGAGCCATTGAAAGGTGACTAAAACACCAGAAACGGGGACTACCCGAGCTAATGATAGAGGCAAGAACACTTTCCGGCCAAGTCCCATTAATTGATCATAACGATATCGTGGAAATGCTGCACGGACCCATATATATAGAAAGAGAAAGAGAATCACCTTGATACTAAACCAGATCGAGCCCGGGATCTTTTTGAAAATGGGAAGATCTAGGATAGGCGGCCAACCTCCTGGAGAG